>JASDQU010101966.1:255850-277627 GCA_032191745.1 Picea mariana
CAAGTGAAGAAAGGAATACAATAGAAGACTTGATCAAATAATTCAATGATGTTTTTTCTTAGTCTTATGATTATTTGGATGACTACCAGGGTGATATAAATGAACATATGATACCCTTGAAGTAAGGTACCAAGCCATTTCAACAAAAGTTGAGAAAAATGAATCTGATGATGCCCCCTCTTTTCCAAAAATAACTACATAAATTTCCTGAGGAAAATATCATTACACCCAAGAGGCATTCAAATTGGGTATACAATCCTAAAATAATACAAACTGAGATAGGTGAGATAAGACTTTATGTGGATTTCATAAATCTAAATTTTTCATTTCTGAAAGATAATTAGAAATTGTCAAAAATGGAAACTCTATTGAAGAGAATCAAAGGATTAGAAATGTTATCTCTATTGGAGGATTTTCAAGCTACAATCAAGTGTGGATAAACAAAGATGATAGACACAAGAAAAAATCTAGCATACCTTGAGGCATGTGGGAATATCTAAGGATGTCATTTTGTTTACTCAATGCATGTCATGCATGTAAGAGAGCCATGTGTTGTTCCCCCACAACCACCCTCTAAAATTCTCTGTCCCAGATATTACAATGGGTCCCCCTTTCAAAATTTTCATCAAGAAATTTTGTCACTACTAACTTGATTTAGTACTTGTACAAGAACTGATATTATATAAATGTAGTCTCAAAATTAACTACAAATAGTTGTATTTATTAGATGTCTTGTTATCTCCCCTAATATTATGGAGAGACCCTTCATTGATAATCATATATGATCTCAGTTCGGAAACCCTCCCCGACCCACAAGTCAAAAATTCACTCATATAACCAATTGTGAGGGATATTGGGATTTTTTTCATCGGGAAATCCAACTCAAGAAGTGCATGCATGTCAATACCTTTTTACCAAATCCTAAAAGTCAATAGGGAATTGTGATTTCTCTATTGGGAAATATTAATTAGATGAAACATTCGAGCCATGTTATCATTTTTTCTCCCATCGAGAGAAACCACATACCTTGCACACTCTTGTTTCCCAAAAATAAATCTCCTTACCCTTGATTATCTAATTCCATTAATTCAGTCATAATATCCCAAAATATTGTGATTCATTGGTTCATTTACAGAAAAAGAGGGCTTAAATCGGCTTGTGTATAATGCCTTATTTTAAGAGACACATTTTCGAGGTATAGGATATTCCTTCAAGGAATACTCGTCAAGAAGATAGTTAGTAAAATACCAAACCTTTTCCAGAAGGAATTTTCCCAAGAAACTCTTTTATGAATATTTTTTTTCCCGATAGAATGTCATCCCCAAGCATGCATCAGAAAATCGCCTTTCCAAAACCTTAATGTATCCTAATATTTTCCAAATAGCTCCTTTTTCTAAAATTCCTTGTTTCCGAAAAATAAAGATCTTGATAGGATTATCGGGTGATCCAAAAATCATTAGATACACTTATTCCTTTAAAATATAAATATAGCATCTAAGCTGATTCAAAATAATTCTTGATCCTATTGAGGTGATTTGGAAAAAAATAATGATGTGCTTCTTACTGAAAATCTCATAAAATGATGGGTAATTTAAAGAATTGTGAGATAACACAACATAAAATATAATAACTCAAGTTATACAATATTGATGACATATTTTACTTCATTTCGAAGTTCCTTTCAAATAGTGATATTGCTTCTCATTATCTCAAAATTTCAAATTACATTACAATATGGACTTACAAAGCCAATTTTGAAGTCACTCTCCAATTCCATTGCTGAAACTGATATATAGATTTTACCATTGAATTTCTTACGAAATTCTAAGAAAAATGAGCATAAATTCGACCATATTCTAAACTGGCTCAATTTTACCGTGTTTACACACCAAATGATGCACTATGCTTCTCATTAATGAAAATATAGACTAATAATTTCATAAATTACCTATTAGAACAAAAATAACATCACCATTGAATGCCTCTCCGAAAAACAAGAAAAATGAGTATACATTTTCCTATATCCAATCAATATTTTTCATGAAACTCATATCGAGACAATACCAAATTAGGATCCTCTCCTTGCATGCAAATTTATGCAATCCTTAAAGTACCCTAGTATTGGGATCCATGCAGACCTCATACTTCGTTCTTGTCTCAGGATGTGTGTAAACATTGGGATTTGTGCCCATAAATAGGGTGAGGCCCGCCAACCACACTTGTTCTATGCCCTAATGCCAACATCAACATTTAATATAGTTCGTGAGTTTTTTGTAACAATATCCATGGATGGCACATTAGTAGGTTCCTTATGTGTTAAGTTGTTGGAAATGATGGGAGGTCTACGGTTCAATCCCCGCAGACTTCGTTTCCTTTGTCTTATTACACTTACACCCTAATAAATATATTTACCTCTATTGGAATATTGGATAACACCATTGGATGGATTGGTTAGTGCACATGGTGAAGTTTTTTGGTCGGTGCTTGGAGGTTAGAGGTTTGAATACATTGAGCCCCAACAATTTTAGACCCATCCCAACTTGGGCTTCTAGAATGTGCCACGTGGTGCCATTTGATTGTCCCACATGGTGACCTATCATTGGACGACTATACGACCCCTACCACATTGGTGATGATCTTTTCTCCACCTGTAAGTACAAAATGCCACTTCTCATTTACCCATTGGTCCACGTATCTTCCTACTATACCTTTCCATGTCATCTAATATGTCATCGTATGGATGGCAAGTGTCAAAATTTATTGGTCAAAATGGACCCCTAAAAATTCCATTTTTAGGTGACACGTGGTACATTGTCATTCTGCCACATCACTCTAAGTCATGCTGACATCATCCTTCTGTACAAAGAGGACATGTTTCACCCTTCCAATGGTGACACATGTCACCTTGACTTTCACTTTTTCCCTGATTGACCTAAACTTTGATCGGCTATAACTTTTGCATCGTTTGAGGAGATTTGTATGTTGTTGGAAATCTATCGCCATGCTCTACGCAATGATGTAGTTTTAGAGCACATTTGAGACTATCAAAGTTTGATCTTTTATGAATCCTCTTGGATTACACCTTCCCACTGAAGAAATTTTGGTCCTCCAAAAGTATGAATATTACAACAACTTATTGATGATAAATCTTACTCACTCTTCCATCTTAATGTAATTCTCTTATCCAATAACTTAGTGATGATGATGCTTTGTCACTTGTCCACCTTGTCGATTATTGTCACTCTTCCACCTTGTCGAATATTCAGGGACTAATTCTTCATCTTGGATATTAGATCTTAAATATTACATAAATGTAATTTTGTTTTCTTTGTTGGAATAAAAATCTAAATATGGATCTTTGCCACTAGATAATATAGATATAGCTCTGGTTTTGTCTCATAAATTCATTCATAACAAAATTCTACTCACTAAGTCTCTACAATATTTGAATCTGAATCTTGTACTCAACATCCACTCCAATATCCTTTTCTACTAAAGATATTCTATATTGGCCAATCTGAAACCAAGTCGAATGTTAATCTATGCCTTTCTCTTTTGGACTCTTTGTTCCTATACTGTGGTTGTATCTTCAGGAGTCTCTGAATGAATTCCTTGTTCGTGTTCTTTCTCCTTCCTTGAAAACAATTATATTTGTACAGTCTAAACCTCTTCTGCTCAATGTATACATCTACACAAACATGCGATAATATCTTGAAGATTCTTATATCCTGCATCCTCTTAGAAAAAATATTATTTCTCCTTTACCAGCTCTAGGAATATTTACATAGCTTCAATGCCCTTCCCGCTTTCGATCTCCATGTTCCAATTTCCTACATCTGTTTTTTCCTTCGCCTTCGATACTTCATAACAAGAATGTTGACTTAGACAATTCGATCCATATGTATCCCTTTAGCTGAAAACAAGACAATACAATTGTCTATATTGTTGTAGAAAGGCTTGGAAATATTTGTAAGATCCCTTCTCACTCATATAACAAAGTGGCTATATAGAAATCATTTACAAAATTCCTCTCACTCTTAACAAGATATAAGGTGGCTATATAGAAATCCTCTTACAAAATTCCTCTCACTTTGCAATGAGTGGCTTACAAGACTTTTAATACAACATTACAAAGACTTAGGAAGTATCTACATATGCATATTAGATTCTCTCTCCCTCTCTCTCTCTCTCTCTATATATATATATATATATATATATATAATAATAAAATATTGTCTGATGGATGGCTTATTCATGGAATCATCCTCCACTTAGTATTGGAAGGAGTCTCACATCTTTTTATCTCTGAAAATTCCTTAAACGTTGATGTTGAATTTGACATTGAATCTGATGTTGAATCCAATAAACCATTATACTAGATTACAAGTCTTTCCAATAACCTATATAACCTCTCCTTGCAAACACCAAGAACTATTGTTGTGTCTTGAGTAGCTTCCCTTGAATACACAAGTACTTGTTCATTATGGAATGCAACTGCATAGCCTTCATATTAAAAAGTTGCAACTGAGAGTAGGCTTACCTTCAAATATAGAAAATATAATGTATTCTCTATTCCCATAAATCCTCCTGAATCAAGCTGGAATCTTACATATCCATACCCTTTTATTGTTTGTCTGGTGTTAGTTATAGATCCTAAATAACATTTTTTGTTGATCTCCGAGAATGTCAGGAATAGTAATCTCATCTTGGTCATGTGGTGAGATGAGCCACTTTCCAAAAACCATTCCTTTATGTCTTCATATATCACTCTGTTAAGACAAACCATTAAGAAGTAGTCTATCTCAATTCTTTCATCAAGACTATTAACTTTATTTGGGACTATTGCTTGTCTTCTTTCAAGTACCTTTACATCTTTTCGTTTCTAATTCAGATGTAAGTGTGGATAAAGTGTCCAAATATTCTCAATTTGATGTCCACTTTTACCACAATAAGAGTAGAGTGTTTTGTTCCCATATTCAACCAAAATCTCTTCTTGTCATTCCCCTTTTCCTTTGTTTTGAGAAATTCCCTTTACCTGTATCCTTCTTCTGGGATGTATTTTCTTGCACAGACTCTATTCTTTGACATCTCTTCATATCATGGTTACTATTTCCACAGGAAGCACAAAGATACATAGACCATTTACGAGTGGGAAAAGTCTTCATTTCCTCATCAGAATGCACATCTTTCTCTAGAGATTTCTTACATATGTTACCTTTCTTTGGATTGGAATGTAAGACTAACTTCCTATGAAGGGCCTCCTCATATGAAGTTCTCCGTGCTTCGACTGCCTTTGATTATTCTCCATTTTGATAGGAAAAATAATAATATGAAGAATCATCCTTCTCCATGATTCCCTTTCAAGGAGTTATTTTCTCTTGCATTAGATATTTTACATCCTCAACTTGCCAATCTTCATGGATTGATGTTGATAGTGCCAATACCTGATCCTTGTTTTGCAACTTCCTTTCAAAACCATGAAAAATACCTCTATGGAATTCCTCATGACATATCAATCGATCTTACAGCTTCTACTTCTCTTCCTCGAGAGTTTTTAAATTCCATTCTTAATTCAAAATTGTCCTTCTGAATTTTTTCTTTAATGTTCTTATATAGCCTTAACTTCATGAGAGATTTAATCATTTTTTCCTCTCAAAAAGAGTCTTCGAAACATTTGCCAACTTGAGTCTTGGACCTCATCACATCAATGGCTTGCAAATACACGCCAAAGCTATCTCTAATACCACTTGATCCAAAAATCCCTAGATACACTTATTCCTTTAAAATATTCATATATCATATAACCTGATTCAAAAGAATTCTTGATCATATTGAGGTGATTTGAAGAAAAATAATGATGTGCTTCTTATCCAAAATCTCATAAAATGATGACTAATTTGAAAAATTATGAAATAAAAAAGCATAAAATAAAAGAGCTCAAGTTATACAATATTGATGACATATTTTACTTCATTTCGAAGATCCCTTCAAACAGTCAAAATGCTTCTCATAACCTAAAAATGTCAAATTACATTACAATATGGACTTACAAAGCCAATTTTGAAGTCACTCTCGAATTCCACTACTCAAAATCAGATATATATTTTACAATTGCATTCCTTGCGAAATTGTTAGAAAAATTGGTATAATGTCGACGATATTTTGAACTAGCTCAAGTTTACCCTGTTTACACGCCAAACGATGCACTATGGCACTCATTAATCAAAATATAGAAAAATAATTTCACAAATGACCTATTAGCACAAAAATAACATCACCATTGAACTCTTATCAGAAAAATGAGAAAAATGAGTATAAACTTACCTATATGCAATCAATATACTTCATGGCACACATATCGAGAAAATACCAAATTCGGATTCTCTCCTTGCAGGAAAATATATGAAACCAATATATTTCCATGGTGCCGAGATCCATGCAAACCTCTAACTTCATGTCTATCTTGGGATGTGTGTAAACATTGGAATATGTGCCGATAAATAGGATGCAAGCCCCCAATCGTACATGTTCTATGCACTAACATCAGAATCAACATTTAATATAGTTTGTGGGTTGCTTGTAACAATATCCATGGGTGGTGCATTGGTAGGTTCCTTATGTTCCAATTCATTTGAAATAGTGGGAGGTGGAGGGGTCAAGCCCCACAGACTCTGTTTCCTTTAGCGTATTACACTTACACCCTAATAGATATATTTACCCCTACTGGAATATTCAATAAAATAATTTGAAAGATTGGTTAGTGCATGTGATGAATTCATTTGGCTGGTTCTTGGAGGTCGAAGATTTGAATCCGTTGAGCCCTAGTGAATTTTATACCCAACCTAACTTGGTCTTCCAGAAGGTGCCACGTGGCACCATTTGATTGGCCCACGTGGAGGCTTATCGTTGGCCGACTGTGCAACCCCTACCATGTAAACGATGACGTATCTACCACTTGTATGCACAAAATTACACTCGTTAGTCTCCAATTGGTCCACCTGTCTGGCTATTGTACCTTTCCACATCATTGTACAAATGACACGTGTCAAAATTATATTGGTCCAAATAGATCCTTGAAAAGTCCATTTCTAGGAGAAATGTAGCACATTGTCATGTTTCCACATCACATTGATGATGTCACTCTACATCATGATAATTTCATCCTACTATACAGAGAGGAAACATGTCACCCTTTCAATGCTGACACATGTCACCTTGACTTTAACTTTTTCCATATTTGACCTAAACTTTGACTGGCTATAACTTTTTCATATGAGCTCCATTTGAGGTGATTTTTATTCCATTGGAAATATATCGATGAACTCTATGCAATTATGTAGTTTTAGAGAGCATTTAATATGGTCAAACTTTGAGATTTTATGGATCCTCCTAGACCTCTGTGAGCATTCAAGATCCTCCTGGAACTTTGTGAACATTCCTAGATCCTCCTAGATCATCGATAGAAATCATTTCTAAATGAAAATATTCTTGATATTCACCTTTTTAAAGATATTTTTCTCGATAGAGTATTGAAAAAGATCATTAGTGGTAATGTAGAGTTTCCTTCTACCATGGAATTGACTCATTCAAAACAATCAACACGAATTGTGTGAAACTGCTAAGTGAATTTATACCTAATTAAAACTTGAATACATATCAATTATCATTCATTTGAAATTGATTATGAAACAAAATTTGAGTTGTTAAGTTGTAGAATCTAGAATGAGAAATTTTGTGCACGGTAAAATAGTTCGTTGTAGTGATACTTGTTGATTATATTCACTCACTCATTTCTCATCCTTCAAAATGTCAGAGCCTCGCGTCATGAAAGATGTTGGAAAAATAGGTCAAGGAGTTATTGATAACTCACTTGTATAGATGAAGACCAAAAAGCTATGTTGCTTGAAGATACTCGATAATCTGGCAGTCTAAAAAATTGTATGTCATGGAATGAAATATATGAAATGTTCCACAAGGGAAAATTTATGCTCGATGATGAATACTTTGATTGTATATAAAAATATCCAGAAAAGTGGATTCTATTCTATAACATCTGGTTTATCCCAAATTTCATATACAGATGAAAATAAATCAATGTTTTCTCATTTGGACAATAATTCTTGTATTATATTAGATGAAAATAAACATCCTATAGTTTCTTTGAAGACTAAAGACATCCATAACTGGTACAATATACCAATTATCATTTATCCTCTTAATGTTTCATTGATGTATAAGTTCAACATGATGATCAATAAGAAGTGATTGAAAAATGGTGGCAAGAAGGGGAAACTCTCTCACGTGAAGGTAACAAATTGTTTCTCATGCACCACATGAAACAACCCTATAGACTCCTAAATTCCCTGATTTGTATATTATATGGCAAGGAAAACAACACACATTTCAAAGGACAATGGGCCCCTATGGCCTACTATGTAGCAGAGAAGGAACACATCTTCAACTAGGTACAACTCTTGTCAATTAACATATTTGAGACAAAAAAGAGTCCTTATACCCTCAAACCACTAGGATTTTATATGTTTGCATATTTAATTGATGTTTTGTGTGCAAATGTTCATTTTCTAGGGATGTGATGGGAATGTAAACCTAGCCTATTTCCAGTTCATATTTATTGCTTCCAAATCTAGAATTATAGTTAGAGGGAGTAACTACATATGAGATATGTGAACATTTTCTTATACCTTTGTATGCTCTCATTTACAAATTTGAGAATATAATTTGAATACATGAAAGCTATAAAGGAAATTGGGGACTGTTTTGTTGACAAGTATTGTACTTAAATATGAATATTTGGAAGCTCTGGAATCCCTCATCTTCTACCCAAATTAATACCTCAGAAGTTGCTTATCTGTGAAGTATCATATCAAATGAAATAAGTTAGAATCATAACTGAGTTGAATGTTAATCACAAAAAATACTAGTGGAAATTCCCTGCTCCCACTCTAATTTACCACATGCAAGAAAATAAGTTAAATCTTTAAAAGAATTACTTTTATGCATATCGAAACCTAAACATTATGACCCCAATAAAACAATAGAAGAACATATAAATTTTGTGGGACTATTACATACCATTTTACATGAAGAGAAACCACAAGAGAACATCTTCAAAGGGGTCATGTCTTTTGAAGAAAATTTGATCAATATCACATATGAGAAGTAAAAAGAAGCTATAAGTTTATTAGAAGAAGAGAAATAGAAATAAATAAAAAGGAAGTTTGAGGCATTAATTGCACAAGATATTATACAAAGGGAGGCCAGAAAGAGAGCACACGAAGACAAGGACAAAGAACTATATAACATATTAACAAGTGAGTTGGAGTATTTCTATTGTTAAGAATAACTAAGAGATAAATGCCACGATAGTAGTGAAAACCAAAGCATTAGAGGGGAATGAGGAGCTAAGGGAAACATAGTCACAAGTTTGAGAGCACACGAAGACAAGGACAAAGAACTATATAACATATTAACAAGTGAGTTGGAGTATTTCTATTGTTAAGAATAACTAAGAGATAAATGCCACGATAGTAGTGAAAACCAAAGCATTAGAGGGGAATGAGGAGCTAAGGGAAACATAGTCACAAGTTTTCAGGACATTGGGGAAATACAAAGGAACTATGATGACGTAAAAGAGTGTGGGTCTAGGTAAATGATAAGATAAGTAAATGGAGTGAATCCTAATGTGATTTTGACATAGTTGATGACTTCTAGGAAAGATACACCTAGGTTCTAGATAATTTTCCAAGATATGATGTAAAAAAAAAAAAAAAATCAAAGAATCAAATTTCATTTGATTCATATAAAGAAATATTTGATGAAGTTAAATAGGATGGATAAAGGGGCACTAAATATTTCATAAGAGTATGGAACTCATTACATGATGTATTGGAAAATTATGGGATGGAACTGATGGTATGTTTAGAATATGTGGGCCCTCATGAAATAAAGTTGAAGGATGTAATCGAACTCGTAGACACGAGAAAATACAAAATACAACAACTTAAACAATTAAAGCAAGACAAATTACAAAAATATTTGGTGAATCCTATTGATTTGAATACATGTACCAAAGACTATGTCGAAAGGATAAAAAAAGAAATCAAGAAATATGTAGTCACTGTGATGGAGAACTCCAATTGGAAAAAATGAAGTTGGAGAGATTATATGACATTCAACAAAATTTTAGTATATGGAATTCATACATGGAAATGAAACTATCCACACAGCCCGCCACCTAATCTGATGTGTCATTTCAATTTTTAGTCTCCAAGGTTTTTGACTAAATTCTAAATGTAATATGAATCATCTAATATAGAAGTTGAAGAGTAAATTTTAACTGAAGAGAATCTCTTTCTTCTATAAAAGAGATCTTGGAACGTAAAGGAATGAATTTTTCCCATTGTATGTTGGAGACAATACCATTACTTCCTAATGATAAAGAGCAAGCTCGTCAACTTTTTGGGAATTTGTGGTCTAGAGAAATGTGTATGAGATTTCTCTTTATGTATTTTTCTTATTCTTAAGTTTTACAAAAAAACTTTTGTATGAACTATTTGTTATATTTGTTATTGATGCTTATGTCGTCACTTATATCCTTATGAGTGCATAAATAACATTATGGATATAATCAAAAACTAATTGTTAATGTGTGTATACCATTATTTTTTTCACTTATTACTAGCATACATGAATTTTTTTTGTTGATGGTGATATCATTTTTCATTGTGTTTATGCTTTTAGTCTGCTCTTAGTTAGGATAGAATAAGTTAGCATAGACCATGTTAGCATAGATTTAGATATTAGTAGTTAGGCATTTAGTTTACATTTTAATTCATATGAGAACATGTATTTCTCATATTCATAATTGACAATATTTAAGAGTGGAAACCAGGCCCACATACTAGTCAAAAATATTATCTCGAAGGAGAGTAGTTCTAATTGGGACATGCCATTAGGCATTCTCTATTACCTACTTGACATGCCATTTGGAACCATCAAAGCAAATGGCGCTAGAAGGAGGGCCATTAAACTGAATGGATACTAAGAAATTCCAATATCCTACTCGTTCAAATCCACTAATAAACATGACTCAACATAGTGATTCCCAGTCAACTGACCCTAAGAAAATTTTTAATCCTCAGTCATACTCTATAAATACACCAACAAAAGTATCAACTCATTGAAGTGTTTCCTAAACTTAGAACCTATCACCGACCTCTTGGTTATTCTCTAAAGACTAAATTGAGAAAGTAATGAGTGTGTGTTAAATTGATAGTGGAGTAGACAAACCGGGAAACATCATCCTGAATGTTTGATTCATTGGGGATATAGAATACTTATGTCAGGGAACCAACTTTTGAAATTCCTTGAACCCACAAAGAGAACATAAAAGTCAAAAATCCTAATTACATACTTTCACAAGTCTTATGAGGAGTTACAAAGACCTCAGACTTCGACTTAGAGAATTATTTGCTAGCCAAGGGTGGTCAACCTCACATTACTCCTACTTATCTACCTATAACTCCTAGGGGTGAACCTGAAGAAAAAATGAAGAATAACTAAAAGGGGAAATCCATGAAAAACCTGAACTGATGGCTAGATCCACCGCCAATCAACCAAATAACCAACCTTAGTTATTCCTAGACATTGTTATAGTGTCCAGGGGAGTGCACCCACTACTTACACATCCTAAAAAAATCATTTTCAAGTTTAACCCTAAAAAAAAGACTCCGTTGAAGATCATATTAAGAAATTTTGTATCTCTTTCAAGTTAATTAATGTAGAACATGAGGATGCCATTTGCATGATTTGTCCATATATGTTTGAAAACAAAGCATAAAATTGCTACTTCTCTTTAGCTCAAGATTCGATTACTAGTTGGAATACTTTTGAAATTTCTTTTATAAAAGCATTGGTGGAGACAAAACCCCATCAACCTTAGTCCTATATCTTTCAAGGATAAAAATGGAATCAAAAGAAAACACAAAATGTTTTAATCAGAGGTTTATCACCTTAATAAATAAAATCCCTCTAGCTTCCAAGCTTGTTGATGATGTTTCAATTGAATTATACACCTCATCCCTCCCTATTTCAATGGAAATGTTTGTTAAAAAGGAAAAAAAGGATACTGTGGAAGGTACCTAAAAGAAGCTATTAAGGTTGAAAAATATGTGCTTAGTCTCAGTAGTAACCATGGATTTGAGGATTCAAAAGACAAAACTAGTACCAAAACCATGGTTACTATGGATAAACCCCCTAGAGATAAGAAGGATCAAGAGTCCACAAACATAGAAGAACTGGAGATAATCGTAAAGAAGCCGTCCACTGAAATATTTGACATGAAGAAAAGTATTGGAGAAGGTAGTTTCAATCCCAAAAAATTATTCAAGTTTCCTCCCAATAAAACCACTCCCCACACCACTAAAACAAATCCACCTACCAATTCCATAAATATTGAAAATTTTGTAAAGGCCTTTAAACATTGGAAAAATGAAACCCCTATTGGTTCAAAGCAAGATGGAGAAGAAGAAGAGGGGGAATCAGAACAAAAAGAATTGTCCCAGGACACCAAGCAGCTAGATGAACAAGAGTTCAATTCCTTTTGGGATATCTATTTTGGTTTATAAGAAGGGTAAGAGGAATATTTTGAAGAAATACACATGTCACAGAAAGTTGTGACCACTAGGAGTGGAAGTATGACATCATCCTTATATTCTCCTTCAACTTTTGATTGTGATAAGAAAACATCCAATATACAGATGACACACTCTTTTGATAAAGAAACTACACATTGTACTCCTCCATCTGAAATCAATTGTGATTTCTTGGAAGACCTAAAAATAACAAAATATAACATTTCTCCATTTGAACTTATGAATTTTCCTTAGATCCAAGACAATTTCATGAAAAAATTATAAGGTACTACTCCAAGTAATACCAAAGACGATAATGTGGGAGGAAGTAAAGGGAAGAGTAAATTTAGTCAAAATTCTAAAAGGATGACTCCACATAAACAATTCATTCTCAATTCATCCCTTATTGGAAAAAGGTTGAAATATAATACTACACCCTTTTTTCTAACCTTTGGAATCTTTAATAGAAATTTCCATAATTGTATGGTTTATTAAAGAGCTTTATCAAATTTCATGCCCCTTAGATTTTATGAGAAACATAATGCTAAACCTAAGAAATGTGACACCTAGATCATACAGTTAGACAAGTCAAATGTCAAGGTTATGAGAGAGTTAAAAAATTTGTTAACTCATATTGGCATCCAACTCAATGGTCCATCAAACAATATACATAATCATGGTAGGCATTCCATAAACATATGGAATTCCATTTAGGAGAGATTGGTATTCTATGATAAATGATAACACAGGTTGGTCACATCTATCGTTGCCTTACATTGGGAAACCAAACCGAATCAGGGTGTATAGGGAATGATATATGAAACATGTAGTAACATATTTAAATGAACCCAATGTACCCATAATGATCAATTATTCAATATTGGGGAGCTATGATTTGGAATCTTTCTTTGGAAATCAAAATTCAATATTGGGGAACTATGATTTGGAATCGTGTTTTGGAAATCAAATTTTTGAAATTTGTTCCCATGCAGAATCATTCACACTATCTAAAATCCTTCATTTCACTCAGATTGTTGAGCCCAATTGTGATATAATAAATATAAATGACACTAATTTTTATGGACATACTAATATATTTTTTAGAAATAAACTAGTTCTACATATTAATTCTACTAAGAAGAAGAAATTATAAAATCAAAGAATCATTGGGTCCCAATCTAAATCTAAAGGTGATCCTAACATTTGGATTCTTTTTCTTTATGGATCCAAGTCTCTTGAAGGTACATGTGCTAGATGCATATTGAAAGACCATAGTGGCAAGAGAAATATAATTGCATGAAGACTTGAATTCCAATGCACTAATAATACTACTAAATATGAAGCTCCCATGAAAGGAATGAAAAAGGAAATGGACATGAAGGTGAAACTGATAAAGATATTTGGTGATTCAAAGATTGTGATAAGGAATGTAAGCAAAAATATTCATTTATTTTCCATCCACCTTAAACATTACCAACAAGAGGTATGGGACCTGATTAAAAAATTTGATTCATTTAATATCGTTCATGTTCCTCGTTCATTAAATTATGATGCATATTTATTAACCAATGTTGCATATAGAATAATTCCATCAGAAGGAATAATGTCTGATACATTTTTTGTGGAACTGTTGTACATTCCCTTAGTTCCTGAAAACATAAAAAAAATGGACAGTCTTTGATAAAATCCAACAAATCATAAGTTTTCTACATCTAGAATATAATTTGAAAGATTCTTTCATTGATGAAGGTCAACATGATCACTAGGTTAACTTCAATACATAAGACTCAATAGATCAAGTGAAAGGAAGAAAAGTCACTTCAATCAATAATATTCCCAAGACTGTGGTAAGGATTGGAAATATTTATGATCTCCAAGACAAATTTAATAAGGTCAAAAATTGGAAAAAAAATAGTTAATCCATGTAGTTTGAAGTAATTAATCTTGGGACAAGTAGCACACCACAAAATGTCACCCTTGACAAGAATTGTTCCCGAACTGAGAAACAAGCTTCCATTAAATTGTTCAAGTAATATAAATCCATTTTTTTCTAGACATATGGTTATTTAAATATGTATGATACTAATATTATTCATCATATCATACCTATGAAGCCTCAAACAAATCCATTTCAACAAAACCTAAGAAATATACATCCAAACTTGGAACCTTTGGTAAATCTAGAGTTGAATAAACCCTTGGCAACAAGGATCATATTTCCAACTAAACACACCCAATGGATAGATGACCTGGTACCTATGAGGAAAAATAATGGATACATTAGATTATGTTGATTTCATAAACGTGAATAGGGCCTCAGAAAAGGACAATTACCTTGTACCACCCATGGAACAAATTTTGCAATGTGTCTCTAGTTACACAATGTTGTCCCTATTAGATGGCTTTTTTGGTTATAATCAAGTACTAGTTTCTCATGATGATCAATTAAAAACCACCTTCTGAAACAAATCATGAACTTATGCATATAAGAAAATTTCATCTAGTCTAATCAATGCAAGGAGGACTTTTTAAAAGCCCATGGATATTGCATTTAGAGGATTAATTGGTAATTATGTGGTAGTATATATTGATGATATTACTATGTTTCGAAAGATAAAAAAGACCATGTAATTCACTTGAGGAAAATAATTAAAGGTGTAGAAGATATGGAATATCCTTGAATCCTAAGAAATCCATCTTTTCCATAAATGAAGGAAGATTTTTGGGTTTTGTTTTGTCTAAAGATGGGATAATTATAGAACTGAAATAACCAAGGAAAATTCAAAAATTCCATATCCACATAACAAGAAATCCATGGAATCACTCCTTGGGAAAATCAATTTTTTAAGAAGGTTTATTCCAAGCTTTGAAAAAACTATTAATCCTCTCCAAGACATGATACAAAAAAATTATTATTATAAATGGGGCCCAAAGAAAAGGAATCATTCATAAAAATTAACAAATAAATAGCTAAAGGTCCAACATTGATAAGCCCATATTTTTGTAAAGATTTTAGGATCCATCCTTTTTCCTCTGAAATTTGTTTTGCAGTAGTCCTCACCAAGAAAAATGATGAAGGGAATAAATTCATGGTTTCTTTTATGAGTTACGGGATACAAGGAAAATAAATTGATTTCCCATAAGTGGACAAACAAGCTTATGTAATATTTGAAGAAGTTAAACATTTCAGACCATATCTACTTAAATCCATACCCAAAGTGGTGGTACCTTACCCTGTTGTGTGGAATATCTTGGTCCAGAAAGATTTGGAAGAAAAAAAAGGCAGTTGAATGACAACTCTCCAATAATATAACTTAGATATAAGGCCTACAAATATTTTTAAGGGACAAGGACTCTAGAAGCTTGCAACCGAATTGAAAGGGGAAAAAATGATGAATAGAAAATTTATGAAGATTAAAATTTGTTTGGAAAGGAGGTTTGTTATATTCCTCTCAATACAGATCCATGGTATTTTGAGGTGAAGTATTATTTGACTCATGGAACTACTCCACAATAAATGGAACCAAAAAATAAAAGATCTCTTAGGATCAAGTCAACTCAATATCACCTTCCTCAAGGGATACTATTTAGGAAGAACTATGCTGGTGTTTTCATGAGATGTATAGAGAAATATGATGCAGAAAAGGTCATATATGAAATTCATGATGATCCAACCACAGGAAATTTTGGAGGAGATACCACAGAACATAATATTCTTAGAGTGGGTTATTACTGGCCCACCTTGTTTACATATGCTCATACATATGTAAGGAAATGCCAAGAATGTCAAAAGGTAGCTGGAAGGGAAAACAAAACTATGTTTCCTCTTCAACCTGTCTCAATTGAAGACCCATTTCAACAATGGGGTTTAGATGTGATAGGAAATATTTATCCTAACTCTTCCAAGCTTCCAAAGTACACCCTAACTGCAATACAGTAATTCACACATTGGATTTAAGTGATTCCTCTCAAAGTGGTAAACAAAAACCAAGGGATATCTTAACTTTATACTCACATTGTAGCTAGATTTGGTGTCCCATAATCATTAGTGTTTGATAATGCCAAATATTTATCTTTGTTGAAGTTAACTTACTATGCACTTGAAAAGAATATCAATAAAAAATACATAAATAATTATTATCCCCATGGTAACAAGCTAGATGAATCCACAAATAAAATTATGATTAAAAATCTAAAAAGGATTGTAACAAAACATCAATGAAATTGGCACTTTTTCATGCCTAACTCCTTGTGGGTTGTTCGATTAACACCCAAAGTTCCCTTGGAAAACTCCCCTTTTTTCTAGTATATGAAAAAGTGGTTGTATTGTTAAATCATACTATTTTTCCTTCTCTACAATTATCTCAATATGTCCAAGACAAAGAATATCTAGTAATGCAACAAAGACTAAATGTTCTCCTTAACCTGGAGGAAGATAGGGAGAAATATAAAAATAAATTAATACAACATCAAGAGTTGATTAAAATATTTTTTAAGAAATACTCTATAGGTAGTAAATATTTTCAAGAATGGGATCTAGTTCTCAAATGGGACAAGAAAAATGAGATGAAAGGAAAACACACTAAATTTCAAAAATTATGGTTAGACCCATACCAAATTCATCAAAATATTGGATTAGGTACCTTCAAACTTAGAAAATTGGAGGGAGACATGAAAGATCTCTATGTCTAATGGTCAGATTATTAAGAAATAATTCTCCTATTCATGTTCAGTGATCCAATTTTGTACATATTAGGTTTCCTTGATGTTGATGCTTTTATTTTTAAGGTTTTCAAATCATTTTAGAATTGACCTGTACATTTTATTAGTTTTCTCTAATTAGTTTACTCATTTCGTTTCTTGATATGGTACTTGATGATTATTTTTCACCACTTATATGCAACTTCTGACAAAAAATTCATAATACATATCAGGATTAAAACTTGGTCGATTTATAAGTAACTTTTCAAGTGTTCGGAAGTAAAAATGTTACCTTGCACTATTTCTTAAAAATCACAGAACATAGGATATGGAAAGACTAAATCGGAATTATTGGTTCAGATTTGTTTTGAACAGAACCCCGTGTTGTGAGAAATAATAATCAATATGGTTTTTTCTATTCATAGGTTATCTGCACATGTGTTATCATTCTCATATTCAACTTATTGGTTTTTAAGGAAAGGAAAGGTAATGACCATAGGTGTCCTTGGGTTAATATTTGTGAAAATTTTTCCCTTTGCACGAATACAAGGAATATGAAAGAATATTTTCAGAGACCCATAAGGACAAACTAATAATTGGGCCAACATATCAAGGAAACTCTCGTATCACCATACATCCTAAACATCCATGTTGAAAAATCAATACATATATTACAAATCTATAAGGGTGAATTTAAAAGCATTATACGAAGTGTTGTGTTTATTTTTCCACTTGGGTGAGTATAAACCCAACACTTAGGATAACTTTTCAAGCCACCAAAATACCACAATAGATTGATAATTGGTTACTGGACCAACAAGTAAAGAAAATAAAAAATAAAATGGAAAAATAACAAAGTTAAACATGCATGAACGGAAAATGAAAAACTAAAAATAGGAATAAGATATAGCTACTAATGGATAGGATTTTAATTGATAACACCTTGGAGAAATATAGGGAACATGTGAGTTCTCATCTTCCTCCTTGGGAGGGCCCTTAAGTTCCCCAATACAAATCTCCTTCTCTTATTACAATGAAATGATAATGGTGAAGAATTACCTACCAAACTTCTTAAGAGGTGACAATAATGGATCTTCCTATGGATCCTAAAACTGTTTTATAAGAAATATGGATTCTCAAAGAGAAATTTCAACAATGGGACAATACATATAAATGATTACTTTGTTGCATGCCTCAAGCTTGTATTTATAGGACTCATACACGATTTCAAAAAAATATTTTATAATGTGAATATGGGCCCTCATGTAGGTACCTCCATAGTCCTTAAATGGACTTAATGATAGATTTTGACCTGGATTTGGGTGTCTTGTCATGGTACACCCGAGTTGGAAGTGGGTGAGGCCCAACCAAAATCATAAATTCATCGTTTCCACATCTTCACAAATTTATTTGAGGATAGTTGTTCATTTGGTGAAATTTGCATGAATTTGGTAGTATTATCTTGCCCAGATGTGCTCAGAAAGGCCTCTGGGAAACTGCGTAGAAAGGCCTTTGGGAGACTGCTGCAAAAATTTGAGGAACCATTTGTAAATTTTTGTGTCTTTCTCAATGAATCTTGTTAATGTTGGAGATATTTGTTTTTGTGTGTTTCACTGGTAATTTCTTCATCCATCACCTTTATTGTTGTGAGTGATTTTTTAGTGATAACATATGCCCCCTGATGTGTTAGGTTAGGAGCATATGTATATCTGAAATACATCATTGTTTCTTTTTCTTTTGATGTCATTCTGTAGAATATTTGGAGACAATATAGAGAGGAATCGTTACGGTGGTCCTTCGGAGGGAGAGGTGTACATTATTTGAAAAAAGTTTTCTCTGAAGAGGAATAAATATATTTATACAAATGAGAAGGGAATGCCCCGTGATCGTGTCATGAAACTAGAAATGTATAATTGTAACTAAAATTTGTTGATGAAGTGGAGATGTGCAATCCCTTCGGCGGTGTCAATAACGGTGGATGATGGTTCTGTTGAGTTAAATGGATCTGAATCAAGGAATATAAAATGGTGTTAAATGTCCATGAATTGGAGGCATTGGTGGTGACAAGTGCCTAAATTGGAATACTTTTAGCACCAATCTATACCTTGTTTCTTAAAATTTGCCATCTATCACTTTCCTTTTTTATATTTCCATTGTCCAGTTCACCTCATTTTTCACCAAATGTATGAATCCAACTCCATACGCCATTATCATGTTATTTTTACGTAATTATTAGGAAGGAACTCATTATTATCATCCACTAACATCGTTTCTTATGAATCTAGTAGTTGCAACACAATCTTATTTCCAAGTTGATACAATTTCAGGCGTAAAGCAAGTTGCTTCAATTCCGGATGTAAAACCCAATTGCTACAACTCAAAATTGTTGGAATATTCACCAATAATGAGASGCGGGGGTGAGTTAGTATTGATCACTTTAATGACCCTCCGTTATGACAACCAAGTCGTCATACAACACGTAATTTTTTTTGGATTAGGAAATATACATCATAATTAATAACGACATCATTGGCACATCATCCGACATATTAATGAAACAATATTAACACATTAACAACCTGCACGACATAAGATGGCACAACATTGCAATGAATAAAGATACATATATCTATGCATTAACACAATAAAAAACAACCTCTAACCAATGCATTATTTTAAATAATGATACATCACAGCATGAATCATAAATCACTCAATTTGTATCATAAGGAAAATCATCAGATAACATCAAGAAAATATGAGATAACATAACACTACTTAAGGATAATAAATATAATCATAAAATGACATAAGATACTACCCACCCAACCTACCCTGCAAGGTTAGGACCTCCAGGACACATAATAAATGTTCAATCCCAGGTTCCAATAGATTTTAACCATTTAAGGTCTCAAGGCTGGCAACGTTTCTGAGGAATAAGGAGGTGTCTAATTCCCATATCCCCACATAAAATGAAATCCATACTAGCTCATCAATCTCATCTAATCATCAATTGTTCATCATAGTGCAAAAAATATACTACTCTACTTGATAAATCTTCCAGCAACATTGAGTGTAAATGAGTAAGAGGCGTTTATATAAAGAGTATTAACCCAAGGAGCATAAATAATCTAAATCTCGTGTAAATACACTATGAAACTTAGTAATGAGGATTATCTGCTAAGAAAATACATATCAGAAAGCTAAGGGAAAACATAATAAGTGTAATTACAATCAACGAGTCTATTCTAAATTCATATATGAGGGATCCATAAGAATATTAATCATCACCTGTCGCATAAGGACACAAAGTTAATTTACATATCCATCTAGGCCCTATAAGGAGATCATTCATGCTTAAACAATACAATAATTTAACATGCTACCTTTCATCATGTACGCATTATAAAACTAATAAAATCAGCATAACGCACTAAATAAAAATTTGACAGCTTACAAATCCATTATAGGAATTCAAGGAAGAACATAACTCATTCTTCCATAAATAAGAGTGAATTTTCTTTTCTCAAATTCATTAAAGGAGTTAAAAATGACCAATCTGATGTAACAATTAATGGATAATTAGATGCTAAGTTGCATTTCCGATTTAATAATCCAAAGGAAGAGTTATGGAATTTATTCCAACCCCTGAACCGGTGAAAAACTATTTAAATTTCAATCCAGACCTTAATCTAGTCCTCAACGAAACCTTAATATAGTCATCCATCCAAAACTTCATCTGGTCCTCCATCCGGACCCTGTTACAGAGCAATTTATGATAACAAAATTTTTTGAAATAAAAGAATACAGACAACAATAAATCGGTATGGGTATGAGTTGCAGCTGAAAAGGAAGAGGTTAAAGGTACTAGAGGATCAATCCAAGTGTCCGAGGATAAAAAACAAGACCACAAGGAGTGTAAACGAAGTGACTCTGATGAACATACCGCGATATTCCTGTAGAAATTAAGATGGTTTTAAAAATTTCTAGCAACCATAAAGGGGATTTCCTGAGGTGTAGTACACACATAAATTTTCCAATAATTCCTCCACATTGAATTGTACTCAACAACAAGAAAAAAGAATGATGCTTGAATGCCAACAAAATACCCAAACGAGTATGTTAAGCCCTAATATTGGCTCATTACCCCTTAATTGGGGCATATTAGATTAGTAATGCTATTTTATTTATGTCGTATTTAGGCCACTAGTTGTAATTTAGATTAGTAATGTTATTTTAATTATGTCGGCTTTAATCCATTATTTGTAATTATACCTCCTAGTCTCCTATATATACCAAGGAGACATTTTCATTTTGAATCATCTTGTACTTGAACATTTAAGTGGGGTAAAAGGAGGTTTCCCCCTCGAAGAGGCTTATTATCTGAAATTATCTCTTTTTCAAGGCGTTGAGTACTTTTCCT
>JASDQU010101966.1:295307-333525 GCA_032191745.1 Picea mariana
AAGATGATTTAATGATATTAATTAAGTGAGTTATTAATTAATTAAAGGATATAATTGTGATTAATTAATTAATAATTTAACTACAAACTACATTTAAAAAATTGCGTAATGGATTTAATAGATTAATGGTATATGATATAAAATGGTTGCATATACAACAAGGGATAACCTATGAATCCCGAGAATATAAAAGAATTAACGGGAAAGGATAAGGGTAATAAATGGGTTAGGTAGGGAGTAAATGGGGGGGGGAGAGTCGGTGAAGGGGGGATCAGGAAGGGAAGGAGTTGGACAGGAGGCATGCTACGAGAAGTTGGGGGATGAATTTTGAGAGCTCTGGATTGGCAGAGAGAGTGAAATTTTGGGAGTAGGATTGATACCGTGCACCGTAGGTGCTGGGGGTTTTGGGCATGGGGGGCCAGGAATTCCGTTGATATCCTGGAGCTAGGGAGCTACCTAGTTGGCAGGGAGGAACGGTTTTGGGAAGTGTTCATAAGAGATCAAGGAGGCAAGTTGTGGACAAAAGGAGGGATAATAGCATAAGGTTCAGGTATTTATTTCAAATTTATGCATTGTTTTAATTAGATATTAAATTTATTATTCATTGATAAATTTACATGCGTAAGTGTTAAAATATTTTGGAATTATTGAACTTTAATAAACCTAGTAGAAATTACTGTATTGTTGGTAGAATTACTAGATGTTAAATTAAAATCGACCATTACAATTTAGAACATACTCACACAATTCTTAGTTTTGTAAGCTTATCCTCTTTCTAGAAATCATTTTCACACAACACTCTATGTAGAGTGTTCTTCTGCTTAATGAAAATTCCTTGTTAGTAAGCTTAGCCTCTCTTTTTTCAAGATATTTATCTTCAAGCGCGCCTCTAGGATTATGCATAGATACTATCCTAAGCATATACACTCTAAATTATGAAAAAATCACCTTTGGAACTCACCTCTATCATCGTTAAGGTTTTTCCAAACATGACACCATTTAGAAAAATATTCACATCAAGTAATTACATGGTTCATGGAATTCAATTCCACTTTTCATTACTTTCCTTATATCTATTTATTAGCTCAACTGAATTCTCATAGTGACAGGTTCTTTCCTATCTCTTATTCCATTTGACTCTGTCTCGACATTCCCCATATTGACATGCAGACCTATGATCTCTTCCTCATGGCTGTAATATCCTTGAGAATATTCCACGACTCCAATCCTCATATAAGAATTAAAGGTTCCTTCTATACCTCTAATTCTGCAAGAAATATGTTATATAATAATTATTGTTAGAAATATACATAGCATAAAACATTTCATCATATAGAATATAGGTTATTTCTTCATCAATTTATGAAGGACACATTGTACCAATTCAAATTTTTATTTTTTTGATGCATTCCTCGCCAAAATATCTTCCCAACATCAATACTCGTGCCTCAATCTAAATTATAAATGAAAAGTTACAACTACATGTTGCAATTCCACTCTTTTTACTTCTACAAAAAATTATTTATTAACTTATGAGAAATTGAATTACCCAAATCAAAATTATGGGTTGATAGATGTCTTCTACTCCTCAATACCTTTCCAAGGACTACTTGTTTACTCAACTCCGAGATTTGTGTTGAGAGTTATGGTCCGGAGAAGTTTAGGTTGTTTTACTCAATTAACGTCTATATGCTACATGTGTCTTATTTCTCTTCCTACACATTTTTAGATACCCATAACCAAAATATGACTCCACCTCTATATTTTATGGATCATAATATTTACATCGATTGTTCATGTGCCCCAAATGGACTTATGAACATAGAGTTATGCCCCCTGGAAGTAATACATGTGCCAAAATTTTACCACCACTGTTTTGGTTGTAACTTTCTCATATGAGCTCAGTTTCACGAATTGTTTAGATTGTTGGATAACACTCTCTGAGTTATTTTATTTGAGCTACAAAGACAAAGTGTCCTTTGGTTCACTTTGTTCTTATGGTTTTGGACTTGCTAAAAATATCGTTTAGGGCCTCGAAAATGACAACCAAGTTAATAACATTCAAAAACCACAAAAATTCGTAGAACTTTGATTGTTTTACTATGTTAACATCCATTAAAATCTTACTCGTTGATCTCAAATCATGATGCATAGAAATTGTTTATATGACCTTGTCAGATACCAGTGATAGAAATCATCCTTTGGGTGCACACATTGTTTTTCCAAAGCTATCGATCCAATCATGGGTCATCAGTTCATTTCTCGACACTCGATTTTAAAACAACTCTTAAATCGACCATCAACGATATTTGTGGGAGAATTAAAAAATATGTTGAATCTATCGATGCCCAACCATCGGCCCATCAGTGATCAATGATCCTCTATGACTATCAAATTATTTCCAAAATCCATCCATTGATGTGGCATGACATGCTATCCTGAGGTGTCAATATGGGTGATGTGGCATGACACGGGGATGCTAATGTGGCATGACATGTGGATGATGATGTCATCATCCTCTTTCCCCCATCGAACATCATCCAATTCTCTTAGACAACCCAAAAACCTTGCTGACTTTGGCCAATGTCGAGCCATCATTGCATCAGCCATCATTGACTTCTCTTGCTTGATTCAAACATTCTACCAAAATTGGTTGACCCCCAACCATTTACCCATTAACCATCGACGATGTTCATTGGAAATCAAAAATACTTTGTTGAATTTAGTCAAACTCCTACCACTGTACTATCGACCATTGGTGGTCAAAGATGTATTATGGTCAACCCAACTCTTCATCATTTCGGTTGATCCGTCCATCAGTCATCGATGGATTCTATTTTTGAACTTCACACTTAGAAACATTTTGAATTTTCTCTAATATCTCTGGACCATCGATCTAATCCCTTTCATTACCCTTGATTTAATCTTGTTCATTGATCCCATCAACCTTTCAAATGGTCGAATCCTTATGAATTTTTAATTTTTTCTTGATGAATCCCAGTCGTCGATCTAGAGTTCAAAAGATATCCAAGTCGTCGATCCACCAAACTTCTTGTAACTCTACAGGTGACAATTAAAATTTGAATTTTGACCATTCCAAGTCAAATTTCAATCTAGAACTTCACCACTCTACTCCATTAATCATATCAAACTATCCAAAGTTATTAAAACTTGGATTTCACTCACAAAATTGGGAATTTCTCTATAAAATATTTGTTTTCCCCCAAATCGGTCACATACCAAAATATGCAACAACGAATTTCACCAATTCACAACTATCTTTGCCCATACAAGCCATTTGTTTGAACCATAGATATGATACCATAATGTAACGTACCCAACACCCTATTGAGCAACATTACATGCAAAAAATCATTAAATTATTAAGATTTACTGCTAATCAAATTATTGTAGCATACCTGATATTTAACCATATCATCTAACAGTCAACTAATTTAAATTCTAAATTCATGTAGCTTACCTGATATTTAGATTAAATTCTAAATTCATCTAACAACGCATATTAAACATGAATACAACTATTCCATCAACAAAAAACATAGAACATTCATATAAATTATTTACACAACAAAATTTAACATAAGAACATAACAAAAAAACTTATCTATTAATGATTAACCAACAAATTGCAAATGAAGGAAGAACCTCCCAGAAATAGGCACTACTGATAATTTATCTCATCAACAAGCCACCCCTGAGTTGAGTTTATGAGTCCAGAAGGAGATTTGTCCCACTAGCTATCTACTCTCCACACAGAGTAGCCCCAAACCCAAGTTCTACTTTCTCAACAGTTCCAAACCTCCAACTCTCTCTTTTCCTCGCAACCTGCACTACTGAAGGAATGCACCCCCTTCACTTCTAACAGTACCTTGGGATGTATCATTCATTTATCAGTGCCACTAGTTCATTCCGTTGGCCATGAATCTCTCAGTTGGGAACTCTAGGAACTCTCAGTTGTTTCATGTTTTCTCATAGCATCATTCATAAGGCTATGAGATATCTCCTCAATAGGAAATCACACCACAGGATTACAACCCAATTTTACTAGCACACAAGAATTTATCTCAACATAAAAACACAGCCAAACAATGGTTTCCTTCAATTATAGCATGTTTAGTCCTCTTCCCAACCCTCTTCTCTTCCTTTGCTTCCCAAAATATGGTTGTAAAAATTGTACCCATTCTGCATACGAATTTCTTCTTCTTCCTTGTTGGCTTGACTCACTCTCTTCTCAAGGATAGTTTTACTTCAACCCATTCTCTCTAATAACTATGGGATGTAACCACTCACACCCACCCTCTTATGTGAGTTTAATTATTGGCATATCACACACTCAATCAAAAAAATAGAAGCTTATACACAAGATAATAATTTCATGTGGTTTGGATTAATACCCATGAATTGTAAATGTGTTGACCTACACAGAATAGATATAGCTAAACAATGATACATGCATTTGCATAGAGAATTGGAAAAAGAAGAAGAAGGAGAGAAAGAATGGAAAGAATTCTCGTTAACCGTTGTGAATAATGAATAATTTACACACGATATACTCTTTATAAATCAATGAGTTCGAATTGAGGTGAAACAAGTCCCCATAGTGGTGGTATAGAGTCATATGGACACACACCAGCAGTTATGGGAGTGAACTGCCACCTATTCTAGTCTCTCAAGCAGTTACGGGAGTGAACTGCCACCTAGTTGAGTTAACTAGTCAACTAGTCTTTAGTTAACTGACTGAAAAAAAAGTAGTGAGGAGTTAAATCAAGGAATCAAGACTAATAATCCACTTTGGTGATGATACCAAGGCAAGGTTGAATTATCATAGTGATGATCCCAATGCAACATCTAAACTCAACTCAACTAGTCAAACTGAAGTGTGAACTGAAAGAGAATATTCTCCAGGTGGAATATTCTCTCCTAAAATATAGGAGACTGGATAATGACTAATTATGACTAATAAACAAATAAAAACCTTAGGAAAAATAAATCTTAGGTGTGTGTGAAGTAACTCCAAGACCCCCCTTGAACATCATTATGGTGAAAATAAAGATTGGGTCCCGGCAATGAGGCCATGTTAGGTACCCAAGTACAAAAGATACACTGAAAATAAAGTGAGGAAAGAGGGAAAACCTCATGGGAAAAAACCCCCTTCAAGGTACAATGTATGTAAAAAGAAGAACTATAGTTGCTAGGAAACTGTGTCCTTCACTCCAAGACGACCACACAGAGAATGGAATTTTTGCTCAGTGAAGGTGTTGGTGAAAATGTTTTTTGTCTGTTCTGCTGAAGGACAGAACTGTAAGTCGATGATCCCCTTGTGTACTAAGTCCCATATGTAGTTCATGTGGATCTCGATGTGGTTTTTCCTCTGCCTCTAAACTAGATCTTTGGAGAACTTCAAAGTGCAATAGTTGTCGCACCAGATGACGATCGACCGATGAAACTGAATGCCCAACTCAGTGAGAAAATGTTGTAGCCACATAGCCTGAATGGTTATGTTAACTACCCCTCTATACTCTGCCTCGGCTAAAGATAGATCAATGGAAGCTTGCTTCTTGCTCGACCAATAGATAGGCCGAGAACCAAGACTGAGTGAGTAACCATATGTGGACTTGCGATCAATGTTATCGCCAACCCAGTCGGAATCAGTAAAACCAATGAGATCTAATGCAGAGTCTGTTTCATAATGAATCCCAAAGGTGATGGTACCCTATACGTATCGAAGGATACGCTTTGCATATTTCCAATGTAGCTCATGCAGCTCCTGCATGAACCTGGAAACTGTGCCAACTGCATATGAGAGGTCTGGTCTGGAGTGTGTAAGATACAACAAGGTCCCCACTGGCTATTTGTACATTGTGTTGTCAACTAGTGGAGTCTCCCTACCATCCTCAAGTTTGACTCCTAATAGGAAAGGAGTTAGAGAAGACTTGCAGTCTATCATGTGAAATCTATCAAGGAGATCTCATGCATACTTGGCTTGAGACAATTTGATTCCTGATGCATCATGACTGATCTCAAGTCCAAGGAAGAAGTGTAATGGACCCATGTCTGTCATCAAAAACCTGTCATGAAGAATCCTCTTGACTGTAGCAATCGCTGAATTCGAGCAACTGTGTTCTATGAAAACAAGTAGGAGTCCATCTTGGCATACCAATCCCTCGTAGCTTGCTTGAGGCCATAAAGTGACTTCTTCAGTTGAAAAACCAAAGATGAGTCCTGCATAAATCCATGGGGCTACTCCATGTAGATCTCCTCAAAGAGATCATCGTGAAGAAATGCATTCTTCATGTCCATCTGATGGACTTCCCATCCCTTGGTTGCCACAATGGCAAGTTCCAATCATATGGAATCCATCTTCGCTACTGGAGTGAAGGTATCATCATAGTCAATACCATGAACCTATTGAAAGCCTTTGGAAACAAGCCTGGACTTGTATCTGTTGATCTGTCCATTCGCTGCGCTCTTGGTCCTGTAGACCCATCTTCATCTGACAAGTTTCCTCCCAGAAGGAAGGGGAACCATATCCCAAGTCTGGTTCTCAAGGAGGGAGTTGTACTCCTCCTGCATGGCGGATTCCCAAAAGGGATTTCCATTAGCCTCGCCATAAGACTATGGATCTGAAGACTGAACCAAGAAAATATGCTTGGAAGGAAATAGTTCAGTGGCAGTGAGTGCAATAGGAGGCTCCTTGAAATCAGATCGATTCCTCCTAGTATTGGCTGGATCACCTACGAGATCTCCTGCATCCTAAAGAGTAGTCTGTGCCCACTTGGACCTTTGCTCTGGTTTTGCAACTACATATGGATGCTCTAACTCTGCATCTCATTGTACTAACTCTGAATCTGAATCTAAATCTGAATCCTTTGAGTCCTTTGAATCATAACTCTCATATGAATAAGAGTTGGCATGTGCATGCTCATCATCTCGATCAGGTGTAAGAGTAAAGGTGTCTACATGCGGCTGTTGAGGTACATGCGAGAGACTTTCCTCGAATTGGACACTATGATCAATGATGAGCTGGTCCAAGGAAAGATCAATAAGTCAATATCCCTTCACACAGTCAGGTATCCAACAAAAATTCACTCAGTGCTCTATGGATCAAGTGCCTTCCTCTTTTCAGAGGGAATGTGGGCCCATGCACGAGAACCAAAAATGCGAAACTGGGTCACTTCCAGTTTGAGGCCTCTCCAAGCCTCGTAGGGGGTCTTATCCTTGACAGATCTATGGGGAGATTTGTTTTGGATTTATGTTGTACAATTAAGTGCTTCGGCCCATAGTCCTTATGGTAGTGACTTTGCATGCAACATGCAAGATTTCATCTCCTTTAGAGATCAGTTTTTCCGCTCAGCAACTCCATTTTGCTATGGAGTGTAGGGAACTGTATGCTGCAACTAAATCCCTGCCTCATGGAAAATATTGTGGATCTCATGATTCACATACTCTCCCCCATTATCAGTTCGAAGGACTTTGATCTTCTTTCCGGACTGTGTCTCAACCAAAGCTTTGAAATCATTGAGGTGTTGAAAGACCTCAGATTTTTTCCTGAGAAAGTAGATCCATGTAAAACATGAGAAATCATCAACAAAAATGAGAACAAACCTCACTTTGTTGATCGATGGATGCGGAAAATGACCCATGAGGTCATTGTGGATCAGATCTAAAAGTGCGGAAGCTTGCTGAGACTTTCCCTTGTCGAATTTCTCTTGAGGGTGTTTTCCGAGAATACATCCCTCACATACTCCCTTGGAGAAATGGATGTCTGGTAGACCATCAAGTAATATGTGCTTGCTAATTTGTTCATGTATCTGAAATTCAAATGTCCAAACCTTTCATGCCATATCCTACAACTTTCATCAGCATGAGTAAGCAGTAAATCAGAATCAGGTTCAATGAATTCAGAAAATGTATACAATCTAGATTGATGATTTACCTCACCGGTAGCAACCTTGGAGTTGATTTTCATGTCGTAGATGTCCATGGAATTTGGTGTGAATACAAATTTCTTTCCGATGTCATAATTCGTCATTTGATTCACAAAGAGAAGGTTGACAAAAAGCTTGGGAACATGCAACACATTCTCAAAGCTTCCGTTGGTGAGTTCAATCCTTCCTTTGCCAGTGAATTCAGCAGAAGAGTTATCCCCCATCAGAATAGGAGGACCTTTGAATGCATCCAAAGAAGAATAGATTGCTTCTGAGGCATCCATGTGATGTGATGCTCCTGAATGTACGATCCAAGCATTGGGAGAGGAGTTGATGGAAATCAATGCATGGCTAGAATTTCCTTTCTTGGAATTCAGATCTTCTGGATTCTTCTTCTTTGCACCCTCAGGGATGCGATCTCAAAGGTTGTTTTTATGAAGTATCTGAGACATCATATCTATTTTTTTTTGCATGCATGTGGATTCCGAATGGAATACTTTGTGACATTATGTGCATTTCTCTCCTTTTCTTCCCTTTTCTCCTTTGGATCCGGAGGCATCGGTGAAGGGTTTTGTGTACCCTTCCTTCTTCGTATGTGTATGATATTTCCTCTTATCTTTATATTTAGATTTCTGATATTTGTGGCTTCCATCATGCATAGTGAGTGAATGCACCCTTGGGCCTTTGATTGTGCCCATGTTGATGAGCTTGGTTTTCTCTTGTGTCAAGGATTTGATAAAGTCCTCAAGAGAAGGCATCTTCTAGGTGGCTCCAAAGGCGAATATGATAGTATGGAATGTGGATACGAATATAGATAATTCAGGTCCAATATTGGAGAGAATGGTGAGAACCATTTGTTTCTCCTCCTTCTATTTATCAACCCCACAAGATTTGAGTTGTGATAGTAAATCCTTGAATTTTGTAAAGAAATCTTGTATATTCTCGAATATTTTTGGATCTAATCTGAGTATCTCCACCTCCAACATGTGTCCCCTCATCTCATCCAGTTTTCCAAAGAGCCCTTCCAAGATGGTCCAGGCTTCATTTGGAGTTGTACGGGAAGATATATGAAAAAGGAGATCGGGATAAATAAGACTACAAATTGTTCTGAGTGCCTCATCCATGCGATTTAAGTACTTGGATTTTTCTATGGCTGATGTTGGCTTTGTATCTGTATTCATGGTTAATATATACAACCCTCTATATTGGATATGTATGGATATTTTCTCCTTCCATGCAAAATAGTTGTAAGGTGTAAGAATGAATTATTTTTGGAATTCCATCTTTCCGTTGTCTTCAATCTTTTGTACCTGCAAAACATTTTGGTGTAGCTTTTGCTTAGCATTCCGTCAGCTTTGATACCATGTAAATGTGTTGACCTGCACAAAATAGATCTAGCTAAAAAATGATACACACATTTGCAAAGAGAATTGGAAAAATAAGAAGAAGGAGAAAAAGAATGGAAAGAATTCTCATTAACCGTTGTGAATAATGAATAATTTACACATGATATACTCTGTATAACTCAATGAGTTCGACTTGAGGTAAACCAAGTTTCCATAGTGGTGGTATACAGTGATTTGGATACACACCAACAGTTACGGGAGTGAACTGCCTCATATTCTAGTCTCTCAGGCAGTTACGGGAGTGAACTGCAACCTAGTTGAGTTAACTAGTCAACTAGTCTTCAGTTAACTGATTGAATAGAAAGTAGTGAGGAGTAAAATGAAGGAATCAAGGCTAACGTGCCACTTTGGTGATGATACCAAGGCAAGGTCGAATTACCATGGTGATGATCCCAATGTCACATGGTGATGATCCCAATGCAACATCTAAACTCAACTCAACTAGTCAAACTGAAGTGTGCACTGAAAGAGAATACTCTTCGGGTGGAATATTCTCTCCTAAAATATCAGAGACTAGATAATGACTAATTATGACTAATAAACAAATAAAAACCTTAGGAAAAATAAATCCTAGGTGTGTGTGAAGTAACTCCAACATGAATAATTCCCCCTTGGACCCTTTTCTCTTGTGGAATTATAGGCCTCCATCGTTCTTCATTTATTTTGTATCACAACCAATGATTAATATTTTTATTAATTAATTCAATGTTCATAATATGCAAATCGACCCCCTTCCACATTAAATCAATACAGGATCTTCTCCCCAATGCATCGCCTCACCAGCCTAATTCACATTTATACAATTATATTATATTTCACAAGGATTAGAACTAGGGATGTTATAAGGTCCATCCCCTTATGAAGTGAATGTTATTCTCTTCTCTATAGAGCCTACATATCATGGATTCTAATAGCTTATAGGTTTCTTTCATATTTTTATTCAAAAACAATTTGTTTCATTTCAGTGCAATCGGTGCCCCATCCTAGTTCCATTCTTTAATGACCTCAAACATATCTTCATTCTCTTCCATGAATTTGTCCAGCAATTCCGCATTCAGTGGTGAAATTTTCTTCGAAATCATATACCAAACATGGATGTCTTGTAGTTTCAGTGAAGCTATGGATTGCTTGTGTTCATTCAGTATGGCACATGCCCCTTTATCTAGATGTAATAATTCCCACTTCTTTCCATCGTTATAGGACATGAGAGAAAGTCTATTTGTTATGCCATATAGCCTACTTTCCTTGATGTTATGATATACATTCAATTCATAGTCTTTTAGGAGGAAATATTATATTACAAACATTTCTTACATCTAGGTCCAGGTGAGATAGCCATCCAAATCATCATGATATCTAGTGTGAGTTAGCAACATAGATTCTGGGGATTTTCCTTGTGTTGGTGGGTTTTATGTGGTCCATCTGCATTTATTTACTTAATATTTTGCATTTTGAGCCTTAGACATTCTATGTAATAGTAAACATAAGAAAATTTGAATGGCTCATAGGTGCAACTATGTTAAGACCTAGTATTGGCTCATTACCCCTTAATTGGGGCATATTATATTAGTAATGTTATTTTATTTATGTCGGATTTAGGCCATTAGTTGTAATTATACCTCCTAGTCTCCTATATATACCGAGACATTTTCATTTTGAATCATCTTGTACTTGAACATTTAAGTGGGGTAAGAGGAGGTTTCCCCCTCGAAGAGGCTTATTATCTGAAATTATCTCTTTTTGAAGGCTTTGAGTACTTTATCTGAGGTTTTTCTATGCTATATTGATATTTGGTTCTTAACATATGGTATCAGAGCTCAAGGTCTTGGGGTTTTGTTGCTACATCTGAGACACCATGGAATTTTTGCTATAACTATTTTTCTACAACGTTTGAGAAGGAACAACTTGGAGGATATTTATTAGACAAAACAAGGTACGTTGGGTTCAAAATTCAGCTCCAGAGTCCTTATACTTTTGGAGATACAACCTATACAAGATAGTGTTCTGGAATCATCCTCAACTGAGTCATTGCAGAATTTTCACTATAAAAAATTTTCTGTAACGTTTCATACCCTGAACTCTAAAGGCTATTTATAGAAATTAGTAAGGTATCTATGGTAAAATTTCAGCTTCTGGGTCATCTTAAATTTGTAGATACACCCTGTGTAAGACAGGGTATCTGACTAGTCTCAAGAACGTGTTTCAGGTAAATCATAACTTCTTCCTAGAGTATCCAAATTGAGTGGGATTGGTTTCATTGGATGGTGGACAGTATTTAGTATTTATGATGCAATTTTCAGAATTTATATCAATTATTTTGTGCAGGGCACGCTATACAAGTGAGATCTCCTGGAAAGGCCAAAAATCGGAAAGTTGTGGGGAAGTTACCATAAATTCCACTTGGCACATCCAATTTCGATTAGACACATGGCATTGCAGAGAAGAAATATTAGAGAAATACATAAAAGAATGTTTTATACCCAGAAGGGTTGAAACTTGGGAGATACAACAGAAGAAAGATTGTCTAGCAGAACCACCTCAAAATCAAGGTTCAAAAGTGATACTTGGCTAACATACCACCCAAAAGGGAACTTCTACACCAAATAAGCATCCAGACAATCCTACTTGGACTCTTGATGAAGGTGAAGAAATGTGTACAGACATAAATGATGTACAAAAGTAGTAAAAATATATGAACTACAAGAGATGATGGAGGGTTTAAATGGGGAGATCATGGAAGTATTGAAAAATTTTGTAACAAAGAAGACACTTGAAAGTGAAAATGCATCCCATGAAACTCATGATGAGGACACAAGGAAGGTGAATCAAGAATGGAGAAACTCCAACTTTAATTTGAATACCAACCACGTTCCTAATATTGATATGAGGAAGCTTGATGGCAAGGACCCAATCACATGGATACTTCATATGGAGGAATTCTTTGAGAAATAATGTGCCACATACACAAAAGGTGTGAATTGCTTCTTTATATTTATAAACTAATCAATTTGTATGGTATCGATGGATTTGTTCTCACAAATCACTCATAACTTGGACAATTTTCACGGAAGAAATGATAGCACACTATGAGGATACAAGGAGAAATACCTTCTTTAGCCAATTAATAAATCTCAAGAAAAAGGGTTCAGTTACCGAGCACATTGAGAACTTCCAAAGATTGAATATAAAGGTAATCAATATTCCAGAGGAGCACTTGATTGATGTATTCATAGGAACTTAAAAGCATAACATTCAACATAAGGTTTGTCTTTGGGAACCCAAATCATTGGAGAATGCATTTAAGGTGGCAAGAAATGTTGAAAGTAAAAATATGGCTATGGCTACTAGAAGGACCAATCCTAACATCTATAGAGAGAACAATGATCCTTCTTCTAAAACACCTCAACCTACAAGGTTGACACCTCAACAATTGGAGGAAACTAAAGCAAAAGGTTTATGCTTTAATTGTGACAACAAGTACAGTAAGGGACATAAGTGTGGTGAGAAGAAATTATTCTACATAGATTGTGAAGAGGAACAAGAACCAGAACAAGAACCATCTCAAGATGAAAACGTAGAAGCAATTTTGTTTGAAGAGTTGACTCCCACGATATCGTGTAATGCATTGGCTGGAATTAGCACTCCTCAAACCCTCAAGATCGAAGGATACATCAAAAAGAAAAAGGTAATAATCCTAATTGATTCTGGCAGTATTCATAATTTCAATCACTATAAATTAGCCAAAGCTCTCAATTGCTTTGTATATCCAACGCCAGAGTTTCAAGTAATGATTGTAGATGGAGGAACTATCAATTGCTCAGGAAAATGCAATAAGATCAATCTTACTATGGGGGAATATGTAATGAATAGTCCAATGATTTCTATACCCGTGGGTGGTGCAGATGTTGTACTAGGAATCCAATGGTTACAATCATTAGGAACAATGGCTTTTAATTTTCAAGAACTTTTCATGAAATTTTCATTGGAAGGAAAAGAAATTGAGTTAAGAGGTATCACAGGGAAACCCGGTAAGGTGACAAGCTCTAATGGCATGACAAAATTATTGAAAAAGGGGCATCAAGGAGTTATTGCACAACTATACTCACTAGATGTTCAAAAATCTAAGCCATCTATTCCTAAAGATCTCCAAAGGATCATTGATAAGCATTCCAAAGTATTTGAAGATATTCCCAAAGGTATTTCACCCACTCAAAATCATGATCATGAAATTCACCTAATTCTTGGGAGTGTTCCTCCTAACATCAGGCCATACAAATACCCTTACGCCCAGAACAGTGAAATTGAGCACATGGTTGAAGAAATGTTAGAGGCTGGCATTATTAGACTTAGCCAAAGTTCTTACTCTCAACCAGTGGTAATGGTATTCAAGAAATATATCTCATGGCGTATGTGTCTAGATTATAGAGAGCTCAACAAGATCACTATTAAAGATAAGTTTCACATTCCCGTCATTGATGAATTGTTAGATGAACTACATGGAGCAATCTATTTCACAAAATTGGATCTTCGCTCAAGGTATCATTAGATCGAAATGAAGGAAGAAGATATCCCAAAAACAACATTCTGAACTCATGAAGGCCATTATGAATTTTTGGTCATGCCTTTTGGCCTTACAAATGCATCTTCCACATTCCTAGGGTTGATGAATTCCATTTTCAAGACCTTCCTTCAAAATTTTGTGTTAGTATATTTTGATGATATACTAATCTATAACAAGTCTTGGGAGGATCATGTGTGACATGTTGACAAGGTGCTACAACTACTAAAGGAGCAACAACTATTTTCCAAACCATCCAAATGTTTCTTTGGAGTAAAGGAGGTAGAGTATTTGGGTCATATTCTATCTCATGAAAGTGACAAGGTTGGACCTAACAAGATTAAGGCCGTGATGGACTGGCCGATTCCAAAAACATTGAAGAATCTTAGAGGATTTTTGGGTTTGATAGGTTACTACTGCAAGTTTGTTCGGAACTATGGAAGAATAGCAGCACCTTTAATAGCACTAACTAAGAAGGATGCATTTTCATGGACTCTAGAGGCAACTAAAGATTTTGAACAACTTAAAGAGGTGATATGTAAAGCTCCTGTCTTGACCACTCCAGACTTCACAAAAACCTTCATTGTGGAATGTGATGCCTCGAGAAATGGAATTGGCGTTGTCCTAATGCAAGAAGGAAGGCCCCTGGCTTTTGAAAGTCGACAACTCAAGGGAAAGGACTTACACAAACCCATTTATGAGAAGGAAATGATGGAAATACTAAATGCATTGAAGAAATGGCATCCTTACCTAATAGGTAGGCACTTCAAGGTCAAAACACATCATGATAGTCCTAAATACTTCTTGGAACAAAGACTATGTTCAGAAGAACAACAAAAATGGTTAACCAAGACATTGGGTTATGATTTTTAAATTGTCTATAAAAAGGGGAAGAAAAATGTTGCGGCAGATGCACTCTCAAGAAAGGATGAAGATGTTAAGGCCTTTCTCTATGTTATCTTGATCATCCAACCCAATTGGATAATAGAAGCAAGGGATGAATGGAAGAATGATGAGAAAGTGTGGACTCTTATTCAAAGGTTGCAGCAGGATTCCAATGCATCAAATACATTTACATGGAAAAATGATTCACTATAGTACAAAGGTCGCTTATATTTATCTAAGAACTCCCAAATCAAAAAAAAGGTACTATTGGAATTGCACACCTCTCCAGTAGAGGGCACTCAGTATTTTTGAAAACCTACCATAGAGTCAAGAAGGAATTTTTTTGGGATGGCCTTAAAACTGATGTTCAAAGGTTTGTGGAAGAATGTTTGGTTTGCCAACAAAATAAGGTGGAAACAATTAAGACTCTAGGTCTTTTACAACCATTATCCATCCCAAGTCATCACTGGGAGGAGGTTTCCATGGATTTCATCACAGGGTTACCAAGGTATGAAGGAAAGAGTGTCATCATGGTGATTTTTCATAGACTGACCAAGTACACAAACTTTTGTGCACTCTCTCATCCCTTCAAAGCTAGTATAGTTGCCATTGCATTCATGGAGACAACTCAAAAGCTACATGGCAGCCCAAAGATTATTGTAAGTGACAGAGATCCCATCTTCACTGGACATTTTTGGACAGAATTATTTTCTTTTTTGGGTACTCAATTGGCTCATAGCTCATCCTATCATCCTCAATCTGATGGACAAACTGAGATAGTGAACAAATTTCTTGAAGGCTACCTTCCTTGCTTTGTCTCTGATAAACAAACACAATGTTTCAAATGGTTACCCTTGGCAGAATGGTGGTATAAAACTTCCTTTCATACTGCAACAAAAATGACACCATTTATGGCACTTTATGGATACCACCCTCCTTCCATCACTTCTTCTCTAAAAGAAAAATCTAAGGTTCAAGAAGTGGAATATCACATCAAGAATCAACAACAAGTTCTCCAAATCTTAAAGGACAACCTGACCATGGCACATAATCGCATGAAACAACAAGCAGATCAACATCGTAGTGAAATACGTTTTGAAGTAGGGGATTGGGTGTTTTTAATACTACAACCATACAAACAGATGTCCCTCAAGTAAGCCAAGAAGGATAATAAATTATCACCAAAGTACTATGGCCCTTATAAGGTGTTGCATAAGATTGGTACTATGGCATACAAATTGGAGTTGCCTGCATCTTCACGAGTACACCTAGTTTTCCATGTTTCATGCTTAAAGAAGGTTATAGGCGACAAGATCCTAGTTCAAACTATATTGCCAGAACTTGACAAGGAAAGAAAAATCATATTGGAGACTGAATCCATCACTAACACAAGAATTCGCCAGCTGAGGAATAGATCCATTTCAGAGTATCCCATTAAATGGAGGAAACTACCAGCTGAATATTCCACTTGGGAAGATGAGTATTTTATACAGAAGCATCCAGATTTACTCAAGCATTGCGGACAACACTTATCTCAAGGGCAGGGGCATGTTAAGCCCTAATACTGGCTCATCACCCCTTAATTGGGGCATATTATATTAGTAATGTTATTTTATTTATGTTAGCTTTAGGCCATTAGTTGTAATTGTACCTCCTAGTGTCCTATATATACCAAGGAGACATTTTCATTTTGAATCATCTTGTACTTGAACATTTAAGTGGGGTAAAAGGAGGTTTCCCCCTTGAAGAGGCATATTATCTGAAATTATCTCTTTTTCAAGGCGTTGAGTACTTTTTATGAGGTTTTTCTATGCTATATTGATATTTGGTTCTTAACAAACTATGTACCAAGTTGAAGAATTACTTGTGATTCAAACTATTCAATTATGCAAACTAAGAACAACACTTCTAGTGCTCTTCATAGTACTCTAAAGTAATGGAAATAACCACTTAATTCATTTAGATTAGGTTTAAATTAACCATTTAATCTACACATATTGTATTAAATGATTCATGTGGATCCTATATGTTACTGATGGGGTATAGTACATTTTCATTATTGCTCTTCGGAAGAAACTATTTCGGAGATTTCTTCTCAGAAAGATGTGTGTTCAGAAAAAAAAAAAAAAAATTGTAAGAAATTTCTTCGGAAATGAGTTCTTTCAAAAATATTTTTGAATGAATAAGTATTCGATAAGTTGATCCTTTGACATGGTCTTTCAGAGTGTTGATTATTCATAGAGGGGATGAATTCAAGAGGAATCATATTTAGGAAGAAACCTCTTCAGAAGGAATGAGCATGCATGGCCATTGTTTTTTCTTACGGGGATTCCCCGAAGGAATATTCGGTACCTTCAAGAAAGTGCCTTTCAAAAACCAAAGATATGTACTAAGTATAGTTAAGTGATTTTTTATTTACATTGACCATTTGGGTGAGACGTTAAAGGGATTATAAAAAATAAATAAATGAACACCTTGTGTAAGATTGAGCATGTGTTAAAGACTTATATTCCCTCTTAACTTTTTTTTTTTATAACCAATCACCTTTTCACAGGGGCCCATGACATAGTGGATGGGTATTAAATCAATGACTATAAGGTATTTAGGACAATCTTTCCAGCGAATTATTTTTACAAGAAACGTTAAGTATCGTGTGCTCATTTATCTGATGGGATAAAACAAGAAAAGGGAAATTATAATTTGTCATCAATCTTCAGACTTTGGAATTATACTACAACTCACACAAAAGAAACCCCAATGAAAAACCTCTGAAAGAAACCATCAAATAATCCATTCAATGTTCAGACTTCAGGACACTCTTTTTTAATTTGTGTGTTTGTAATTTCCAAGTAGTTATATCTAACTAGTGTAATTTTTTATCGCTCATAGGTTTGGTCATATACATACTAGTTCTTGATATATCCCTCTGCTAGTTGTTCCTAGAGGCTTGCCCCCTACTTTTATACTCCCTCATCCAACAGATCATATTGATCCTATTACGTGGGTCTATCCCCTGCATCTTGATAGTATTATCACCATCCCAATCTCACATAATCTCCTCAACCTGCCACTATGGAAAACCTCACCGAAAAAATAGTTGGGATGTCCCTCACCACATAGGACTCTAGACCACGTGGTCCCACAAATGTTAAAAAAAAAATATTACCTAGTATCACAACATCATATAATTAAAAACCATGATATAAATCACTAAAAGCAACAATAACATGCATAATCAAATGAGTACTCACATCATCTCTCCCAGTCCTCATTGGGAAGAAGGATCATGTCTAGATTCTATTGTTAATCTATTTCATAATATGGGTACTTTGGATTAATATAGGGGTTATTCCCCTAAAAGAAATGATACTTGGGAGTAAAACACCTCCCCACAATATCGTCTCCCTCTAGGAGAAACATATCTCCCCATATTTTCATCCAAGGCTAAGTCAACCCAGCCATTTCTAAGGATATTTGTGGGCCTAAGAGAACCAACCACTCAAAAAAGAAACAACAGAGGACTAAGATGAATGAAAATTCCCCATATTATTTCTAAAAACACTCTGTCATATATGAAAACATGGCCTCCCTCATCAGGAAGGCCTAAGCATAATCTCAACCCTATATAACATGCTCCACAATTGTCATTTGGGCACCCATGATCCTGTAGGTGCAAAAGGATATGAATATCCACACTACCATGGAAACCACCTCCCATAGAACCAAATCTAAGATAAGTGAGATACAAATAGAACCCGCACTCACTGCATGATCATCAATACAATATCGGTCATCCAAAGCCTACACGATTATTCGCCCAACCATCAAGGGATCACCTTTTGTACTTATCCCGAATAGAGAGCTCAATCAAAAAATATATGTTGACCTATACCAACATTTATACCATTTAGTCCCTCAAGTAGAAGGCTCTATGATTGGTCCTTCACATTAGGACCAACAAACTGAGAAACTTCTCATAGTAGTGTAACAATGGACAATCAAGAAATTTGAGAAGGAAAACTACATCCATGCTACAAGGAAAATCTCTCTATGGCTAGGGGTAAACCAAAAAAGACGAAAACGACTGCAGAAATCAACTTTAATCTCAGGTATTCTATATAAACAAATATGCTAGCAAGACAAGATAAAATACCTACCTCGTCTATACGTTTGATGAATTCCACCGTTGAGCACTTGACTCAAAGAAATACACTTGCAACTTGTCCTCAACAACCAAGAAATGAAATCATATGGTGATAATATATAATGTTAGTAAATTCAATAGCATAATCCATCAACATTCATAACAAATATGCCCATGGAATAAAAATTCAAATATTTGCAAGATATTAATTGGATGAGAAAAGATTATTTCTATTAAAATGTAATCAACAGAAGTGAATGGATTACAAACTTCCATGTTAGCATGGTTCAGAACCGAGAAACTAAGTTCCTTCCAACTAGGCCTCCACCACTTCAATCCTCCACCAAAGGCAAGATCATATAAGAGAGAAATCGAGGTTCTCAATCAAGTTGGGAAGAGCTTGGGGGTTGAACAATGTATTCAAACTTAAAATGACAAAGGGATGGAAACTCAATATGAAGTGAATAATTTATCCAGAGTAACTTTGCTCTCAAAGTTGAATTCTTCTCCCCTTTTCCATAGCTTGGATTTGTAGCCTTCAAGTGGAATTGAAGGGTCGAGTCAGAACGTTTCCAGTATATCGAAGGCCAAGGATCATGGATCTCGTGACATGACATGGAAACCCGACACCATTTTTTAATTTTGAGCACAAATCCCGATGTACGCAGGTTGTAGTGGTGCAACCTGCATATACGCATGTTGTACTATAGGTAGGGCACGTATATGTGGATGGAAAAATAATGTTTTTAGCTATAGGAATTGAAAAAAGGGACTTCAAGTCTACATAGGGACATGGAAAAAGGCCTTATGTGCAAGTTTGCATAAGGTGAGGAAAATATTCCTATAACATGTGCCCCCTAATGTGTGAGGTCATAGGAGTATCTACGATGGCCAAAATACATTATAAGACCCATAAGTGGAGTAATGGGGACCCAACTGGAAGAACTAGTTGCTCATTACAATCTGTACCGACTTTGCATACATGGCTGCCAATTTTTTATTACAGTTGTCCACGGCCATGAATAGGAAATACAAACATGGCTACATTCCAAAGGCTATCATAGTTACGAACAAGGCCCAGTAAAACCAGTCTCAAAATAAATATGAAGATATATATATACAATGGATTATAATCTGATCTCCCATGATCACATAAGTCACATAGGTACTAGTCCAATGAAAGGTGGCAATAGCTCAGGAAATTTGCAGCTACAAACTGATGTCTTCAAGTCTTCTACACAATCCGTCAAAGGTGCAATTCTACATCGTGTGGATAAAGGAGTTGAGTTCGAAAATAATGAGACTTCGTTTGATTATCGATCATTAAGGTATATCGTTAACAAACACGAGACAACCTATCGATGATGAAAGTAGGTACCAAGGAACTGAGTACATTCTTACAAGTGTGAATAAAGGATTCAGGGTCGAACACTTGAAGAATCCATCGATCCAGAGACATTGATGTATTCCCAAATGTTGATGGTAAGAGAACCTGCCACTAATGAATGAAAGCCTCTAGGTACTCATAGGACTCTAGGTCTCATCTCCAGAATAGATGAGTTGAAGTTGATGGAAGGAGACCCACTGAAAGGAGAGAATTAATGAATCTCTCATCATTCAATGTGAGGTACAAAGAAGGATCTTGATGATTTGGAGGAAATCGGACGAAGAACATTTTCACGAACCAACGACCCTGTGTGTCTTTCGCATGTGCTAGGTGCAAGCAGTACATGAAAAATACCCTCTGAATAACAACCAATAGGAAATCTGTTGACAAAGGAGAGGAAACCACCAATAGGGATAATGGAATCCAAGACAATGCATGAATCCCAATGTGTGAATATATGTCTTTCGATTGAACACAAGGGAAACCACCCAGTCAACGACCAATGATGAAATGTCAACTTTTGGGTTCAAGGTTACCTACCAATGAGGAAAGTAGGACCAGGGTGCTCAATGGGAATAGAAATTCATTTGATTCTGAGACTCACTAAGGGTGTGGCTGACATGAAAAGTCAATAGTTCTAAGTAGTGGCAGACACAAGTTGATAGAAATCCTTTGAACAAGAGCATGAGACATATGGAAGACTCTGGCACCATAGACACAATGATGGAACTTTGAGATGTAAGAGGCATCAATCAAACTCTGCATAGGGACTGGAAGAGTAACTAGTCGGGGGAGTAAACTATTTGTAATGAGCTTAGCTTCCTAAGGTCACGCTAAACCAAAATTTTTGATGACAAGTGGACTCAAAAATAATTTCCTCTGTTCAAAGGCAACACCACTACTGCAAATATAAGATAATATTCCCTTCCCTCCTGTCTTTTTTTGTTTTTTCATAGTCAAATGAATGATATGATACACAGGAGGAAACAAGTTTCACAAGTAAGAAAAACTAGTTCTAGCAGTGGAACATACCTATGCTCAATGCAAGGAGGTGCATGTGGGAGATGGACTGTCGGGGGAATTTTTCCTCCTGGGTATAGGGTGTCAAGCTGCAAAGGATATAAAAAAGACTCTTCTTGGTTGAGGATGAAAACTACTGAGGTGAATGGATTATAATGCAAAAGTGAGAACCGACAATAGGCTCAATATTGCAAGCATGGGCATGAAATGAAATTACAACTTAACGCCAAAAAAATTCCTTTTTCGTAATATTAGTCTACTTGGTTTGAAAAAGGGATAAAAATGCACCAAATAGACGTCCTTTAAAATCTAATTTATGAGTGTGAAAGAGACAAGTTCACTCAGAAATATTTTCTCTTTTTTAAACGAGTCGAAAAAGAGATTAAATCAAACTCATGACCTTTCAAATCCAATTAACAAGTGTGAAAGAGACAAATTCACTCAAAAATGTTTTCTCTTTTTAGAGGAGTCGGAAAAGAGCTTAAATCAAAATCGTTGGGGGGTTTCTAGGCAACATTTCATGGGGGATGCCAAGGCTCCCCTGCAGTATTTTTGTGAAAGGTTAGCAACTTATGAATAGATGACTCAAGCTTGGGAAAACCCAAATCTCTCCAAGTCGATGAGGATAAAGTGCTAGCGGAGGTTACCTTCTCCATGATATATTAGAGAATGTCTCTTACCTGAAAAGGTATGGGAGGAGAAATTTGATACCCCACAAGACCATCCCAGTCAAAGGAAACCTCTCCAAGACTTGGAGGGAGAGTATTGGAAGAAAGTATAACTCTATCTTATTCGGAAGGTGTGGTACTAGAGATGCTAACGACATGTTGTAGAAGGTATAGAACTAGAACTATAAGAGAGGGATCAACTGGAAATCGCATTGGCACGACCACGTCTTCAACCATTGGTTGAATAGGATGCGAGAAAAAAAGTTCAAGAGACACGTTACCCCCAAAAAGAGTAGTAGTTTCGGTCAAATATTGCATCGACACGACCGTTGGTTGAAGAAGATGTGAGACAACAAGGTCAAGAGATGCATCACCCCCAAAAATAAGAGTGGTGTCAGACAAATATTGCATCGACCTTACCGTTGTATCAAACAAATAAGGTTGGGAAACCAAATACAACTCTGAACCCGAAGGGCCCCTAGGTAAGGACCATGCTTCTCATACCATAGCAATAGCAGGGCACACACGAGTAAGGTGATCTCCTTTGAAAATCCTATAAAGGAACTTGGTCTTACATCTTACACATCTAGGCTTCTCAATAATATGAATTTCCCCAACATGACTTGCAGTGGCTGGTGACATGCTCCCAACATGACTTGCAGAGGCTAGTAGTAAATCTCTAACATGACTTGCAAAGGTTGGTGATGAATCCCAAACATGACTAGTAGAGGTTGGTGATGTATGTGCAGTGTGAATAGCAATGACTAGATTTGTGCCCCTAGCATGACTTGTTGCAGCTGGTTGTTGATCTTCAACATTACCTGCAGAGGTTGTTGAATAATCTCTAACATGACTAGCAGAGGTTGGTGATATAAAGCTAGTATGACTTTCAGTGACTGGACTGGTGGCAGTGGTTGGTTGCGGCATTTGAGACCAATGTTTCGAGAAAGACTGGTTTTGAGAAATTGCAGGCCAAGAAGGGTTCGGGTATACACCATGGCCCTATTTGGCAGGATAATATCCTCCTCCATACTGATTCATAAAGGGGTGTAAGGGCATCAAGACAAAGGAAGCCGCTTGCAAAGAGAAAGAAACATGACAAGGGTTACTCATGTGAGGATATATTTTTTCCCCATACAAAGGAAATTTGTGTAGGGATTTTCCCATACTATAATATTGACTCCCTATGGATGGAACACCAAAGAACAGATGAAGGTCTTCCATGGGAAAATCGTTCGTAGGAACCGACATAGCAAAAGAAGGATAGGTGGATGGAGTGTAATAATTTGAATGACCGCCTATTTGAGCACTTGCTCCTGGAAAAGTGGATTCATAAAAAAAAATATTCCAACCTCCTACCATAATATGTTTTTGAGGGATATGAATCCTACCAAACGAAAAGGGAAAATAAGGAGGCATCGTGCCCCCAGACCCAAGAGTTGGATTCACATAAGGAGACGAGACAGAGGATGGCAAGTGCAAAGACATGTCTATCATATTATGAGAAAAATTATTAGAGACCCAAGGCATTGACTGAGTATCATAATTATGTATACCATTATGAAATACAGACAAATTTGTCCCCATAAAATGAGCGGACATCATGAGGGAGGTAGTAGTAAATGAGAGAGCCAAAGGAACTCCACTATCCATGATAATGAAAACTCATGATGCAATATAAAATCCCAAGGTCAACTAATAATCATAGAGCACACCAAAACAAAATCAAAAGGACAATATGCACACAAATAGGATAAAGTGGTTGAAAGGGGCCTGCCTCGCTAAAGTAGGTATGCCTCACCCAAGAGGGGCCTGAGAGTCCCTGCTAAATATTGAAGGTATCAAAATTAGTTATAAGGGCCCTCATGGGCTTAAAAACCAATCGTTCAGATCCCCCTAGAGAGGTAATCCTCCATAAAGTTTGTGTGTTGTCTAACACTTATCTGACCCAGGGTACCTACATAATAACCCCTGGAAGTAACCTATGTGGTACCTAAGTCAAGTAACTAAGAAACCATGTTATAACCAATGCATAGGAGAATAGTCGTAATTCAAGTCCACCATATGGGTAGGCTAACAAAGCTTGAAACCTTGAAAGCACCGCCTTTCATAAAGGTAAGGGTACTAACAAGATCCCCATATAGAAATAGATCCCCATAAATATATCTTACACTAAGAAGGTATTCGGTGGATATCCCTTCAACCAACCTCACGTGACCTCGTGCTTAAGTCCAGTGTAAGCGGAGCCTTCTAATATTATCGTTTATACAATGGATTTCTCAACTCCCTTAGTTAGACACATATGTTGATTTAATACCCTTGGAGAAGTTACTCACAAAAATCCTATTCCAAGTCTCTAAATCCTAAGCTAGTTTGTGCACCCTAGAAAAAATAAAATTGTTACTAATCAATTTTAAATTATAGTGTTACTTTTAGTGGCCTTGCTTATTCAAAAAGGTGCAGTTGTGAAACTAGTGATGCTATGACTCAGCACGTAAAATAAATGAATATGAATACAATGCAAAGTCCTAACTTCAATTCTCAATAAATGATATTCTTTTCAAAATGAAATTCTCAATTCAGTTCTGCAATTCTAAAATAAAATACAATCGTTCTTTACATGTACTAATATCAATGATATAGACTCAGAAGATCAAATGTCAACAATGTAAAATTCCTAATATTTTTTTATTTTCAATATAAGAGAATGAAAATGCAAGGACTGAACAACAACTTTATATAAAGCCTCTATTGTATGTAAACAGAGACAAACCAAGTAGGATATCAAGAAGAAAACACCCATCCCAAGATGCAAGGACAATCAAATGAAAATGATGATGAGAAAGGCACTGCCCAAAAATTCAACTAAAGAAAGGTTTCTTGTCACTCCACAGACACTTAACAGTCATAATAGAGACCCAAGAAGACTCAAAAATCATCAAAACCTACCCAACAACCATCAAATTCAGAAACCAAACAACAAAGGGTGATGTACGCGACTGTTCAAGGGAAAAGCGTGTATATACGCTTCTTGCAGAAGGACAACACAGGTATGTACACGACTGTCAGGAAAAAACCCACGTATATGTGTCAAAGCACATCCAGGATAAGGAGAAGGCTAAGAAACTCAGACCCAGAATTAATAGAGGTTGTCAAGCAATCATATGACAAGAAACTCAATATAAACGAGAGAAAACTAAGGATAAAAACACTCCAAACCCCGAAAATAAATATTTTATCTGCAGTATGGTCGCCAATTATGTTACGAGGAAAATATCTCTATGGCTAGGGATAAACCACAACATACGGAAAAGACTGCAGAAATCAACTCTAATCTCAGGTATGCTATATAAAAACAAAATTCTAGCAAGACTAGATAAAATGCCTACCTCGTCCAAACGTTCGATGAAGTCCACCGTTGAGCACTTGACTCAAAGCAATACACCTACAACTTGTCCTCAACAACCAAGAAACCCAAGCATATGGTGATAATATATAATGTTAGCACATTCAATAGAATAATCCATCAACATTCATAACAAATACACCCATGGAATAACAATTCAAATGTTTGCAAGATATTAATTGGACGAGAAAAGAGTATTTCTATTAAAATGTAATCAATAAGTGAATGAATTACAAACTTTCGTGTCGGCATGGTTTGGAACTGAGAAGCTAAGTTTATTATGTTTGGGCCTCCACCACTTCAATCCTTCAACAAAGTCAAGCTCATATAAGAGAGACAATAATGTTCTCAATCAAGTAGGGAAGAGCTTGGGGGATGAACAATGTGTTCAAACTTAAAAAGACAAAGGGATGCAGACTCAATATGAAGTGAATAATTTCTCGAGAGTAACTTTTCTCTCAAAGTTGAATTCTTATCCCCTTTTCCATAGCTCAGATTTGTCCCATTTGTATCCTTCTAGTTGAACTGAAGGGTCAATTCGAAACATTTCCAGTATATGGAAGGACAAGGATCATGGATCTTGTGATGTGACATGGAAACCTGACACCATTTTTTAATTTTGGGCACAAATCCTAATGTATGCGGGCTGTAGTGGTGCAACCTGCATATGCTCATATTGTACTATAGGTAGGGCACGTATATGTGGAAAAATAATGTTTTTAGCTCTAGGAATTGCAAAAAGGGACTTCAAGTTTGCATAGGGAAATGGAAAAAGGCCTTCTATGCAAGTTTTCATAGGGTAAGGCATATATTTTTATAGCAATCCATCTCAAAATTCACCATAGGTTCAGCCAAAGTTTTTTTATGAAGAGCATCAAAATCCCCCTCTCACCATCATATCAACATGATGGCAATTCATGTCTCCATGTCTGCATAGAAATGGGTTAGTATGTCAAACATAATAGTCACAGAACACATCCACAGGACCGGTCATCAAATAGTCATGCCTTCTATATAACTATTCGCTACACAATCATGCAAATTCCCTACTCAACTATCATATATATAGTCACACCATATGCATGTCTATTCATAACAAAGTCATGTAGGATGCTTGCACAATTGTCATCCCTATATTCATTCCATGTGTTTAATATACAACTATATAGGATTATTGCATGAATGTTTCCCATCCATCCATGTTCATTTGCATGACTATTATCCCTATAGTTACATAATTCAATGCACGTAATGAGCTTATAGCTATGCCATTATCAACACGAATATGAAATCCTTCACTGACTAGTACAATGCAGGAAACCAAAAGATAGGAGCATAAAGCCTCAAAGGGGTCTTCTAATTGCCTACGCATACCATACATGAACCCTAAAAAAGGGTTTGTATGGTCCTTTCCACCACCCTAAATAAAAAAAAATATATGCATAAAAGACATGAGGGATTTAGAGCCCCTTACCTAGCTATCTCATTGCTCGAATATGATCATGGATGTGTGCACATGTCACGTCAAAAATTCATGGGATCCACAAGATCATGTGCATCCATGTCACCACAAGTATGGATGAGGTGGCATGGCAGGCCCCACATCCATTTTATTTGGACTAGTTACCATGTTTCTCAAGACCATACATGATCTTAGAAGATCCATGTTTTGAACCGTTTGCATCATCAATATCACCATCTATCATTCTATATGATAGTATGATCCATTCATTATTCCACATAGTTTCCCTATGACCCATTGTATTTTCACCCATTTCACATGTATTCTTTCTGACTGTCATTTTGGTTTTTTATTCCAGTTCTTGTGATAGATTCATTACTATTAGGTATTTTTCACTTTGGGTATTTGGTTTCATGTGTGGAGGTATTTTTTAGCAGGTTCACTTTTCCTCATTTCATGGCATGAACATTTCCTAGCCCCTTCATGTATATACTTCTAAAAAATGGCATGTTAATCACTCCCTCCGAGATAATTGTATTTACCATAATTTTTCTCCTACGTATTCCTCTAGGATTCCATCGTCCAATTTCACAGCAACTTCATGCAATTATACTTAAACTTGGTTGTTATTTTCTAGTAGTCTTCCACTTACAAGGTCAGTCTCCAAAAAAAATTCCCCCTGTAAATCAACACCCATGATATTTTTTCCCATCAATGGGAGTCTGAGTAATTTTTACTTCTGAGAATGAAACTCATACTTCTTCTCATCATCTTTCTAGCTACAACACCCACAAACTTCTATATTTTCATCATTTTCTGGTTGGTTTTGTTTAATGCATTCTCACATTTTCATTATCCCCTCATCTTCCCCAAGATAAGTTGACCATATGGATTCCAACCCATCATTCTCCCACCTCCACAAAGATCCAACTTAAGGCCCCCCACCCTCCATTTTTTCTCACTAGTCTCTCCCTCCATGTAATTTTTAAAAATGTGAAGTAAAGCAATGCACACAAATTCTTAAGAAAGACATAAATTAATCAATGCCTCATATAGATAGTGCATAGAGTTTTACGATGAAAACCCTTTACCGAGAGAAAACAACCTTCCTTGGTGCCACACCGTTCAACTCTTCATTATATTAATTTAACCATTCAAAATAGAATATATGTACCATATTTTAGGTATTCCACAACTACCAAAATTCGAATACTTTAATCCAAGATCAATTTAGAAAATAACTAAAAATAGAAAAAAAAATCCCAAAAGCAAATTTAGGGTGTTCCCCTGAACCCTATCGGCTCTGGGAAAAGATATTTTCTTATTAGGGGGACCAATATTGCCCCCCCTGATACCCCCCTCAAGTAGAACCTAACGTACACGTACGCCACTATTAGTCGTAAGATCCTGAAATCCAACACACACCCCTCACACAGATGCAAAGAATATAACACATACCCAACTCTCCAAGGACAATCCCTTTTATCACTAAGGAACCTATATCTATGTTTTCATATTGAACCCAATTATTTTTCCATTCATTTGGTAATTGTACAAAGCACCTTTGTTTTACAAAAAGGAATTATACCGAGGCCATCACCCCATATGGTTTCATTTCATTTGGAAGTATCCCTAGTCGCTTGTGGTTGAAGCATCTACTCCGAGTCACCCATCTCTACATACATCCTTTTTCTTGGTTCTACCTCACATATCATATTAATCTTCATTGTGATCCCTAAGTTTATACCCATAACTACCAATTCTTTTGTATCCACATTATCCTTGGTTCCAATTTGACACACATTAACCATATTTGATCATCCCCTTAACCTTAGATCACTTTTTGTCTAGTTGGTTATTTGAATGTTGTCAATTATGCTAAACCCAAGGGAAGTCTTGAGTCCCATTTATCACAGACCGCGTCCATATTTTTTAGTAACAAATAATTGTTTCAAAGTTAGTAATTTATTCAAAGTGAGTTGATTTCAAGGAGAAATTTTTCCCTTTGTACTCATCGCTTCATTCCCATCGACATCGAGACTAGTTTCCAAGAACATTGCAATATCTCGATTCCCATTATCATATAAATGGTGAACCCGAGATTAAACAGATATATTCATTATTTCTCTTTGCTTCCATTGACCCCCATTATGTTCAATATCAACACATATCCACATTTGGATGGGTCTTTCTTTGCAATAGTTGCACTTTCCAGTTCCAGTCAAAGACCCCTAGGCTTGATAGGCCATCAACACCATCCAGTATGAACACATATTCCAAGTGGTTTTTTCAATATCCAAGGAAATTTCTCCATGGCACAGTCCTTTACTATTTTTGATAACCTTGAGGGCATTCTCGATTTCTATTTCACCAATTTTTCCAGTTACAACATCATCTATTGAAGGAAAATCTCCCTGCGGACAGGTAGATCTCCTCTTGAGAGCTAGAATCTTAACTCTTAAGACAAAAGATTCTTATAATGGACACTAACTTCCTTTTAGATCTATATAAACTAATGTTTGAGGAGGAAGGAGAAAATAAGTACCTTTTATCGATGTTTGTCCTTGCACGCTCCGAGTTGAGCTCCAATCTTTCTCTCCTTGATAAGCCTTGTAGACAAACAATAGTACAACCACTTCCTACTCTACTGAAAATAGCTTGAAAATAGACCTCTCTATTAAAGACAAGTTCATGTGAGATCAAACACAAACTAGAAAGAAATAGGCCAAGCGTGTCATATTAATGAGAACAATGACGGAAGTAACTTACAACCACAGATGCGAGTGCAACATCTTCGTCAAATCCCCTTTGTCTAACCCTTGCTCAAAAGATCCACGATCTAGATGACAACAACTTCACTGATTACTCTCCTCTAGTTCACTGAGTGTTTCCTATGAGATCATAGGTTTCATTCTTCTAATTCTTCCTCCTTTCCATCATGATAGAGCTTGTTTATATAGGTTTAGAGAGGCCTAACCTCTTGAGGTATCTTTAGGGTAACTTGAGGATTTTCCTCCTTGAGTCAGGGATCTTCCCTACGATCATGGTTGAACCAAGAATTCGAATTCAACTGCCTTCCAAGATTGAAAGATCTTGTCCTTATTCTCCTCAATAGACCAACTCCTACCCAGAATAGGCAGAGCTCCCTCAAAAGGGCCATCAGAGCGCTATAGCGCTCCCTAGGAGGCTTTAAGGGGCCCCCAGCACTCTTAAAATCAATAGCGCTCCTCTTGAAAGGTTGTTCAGTGCTATAACACTCCCTGGTAGTTTATAGGGGAGTGTCAGCGCTCCTAAGAGAGATATAGGGGAGCTCTCTCTTCTAAAAGCCTAGATTCAATGGTCCTTTTAGGTGGCAGGAGGTACTTAACTTCAGTTAACCATTCCTCTTCCTTCAAATCAAGTGTTTGAGGCATTTTAAGTGTCTTATTAATTTCTTCATAAGAATGACATAGGCTTCATGGTAGTATGCTTTTCTTGACACTTGCGACACTTGTGAGCAACATGTGACACTTGCGACACTTATCAAAGTGATTAATATTGGTGTGTAACATCATCAAGTCCTCCATACTTCTTATGCTCACCAATTGTCTATTATTCCAATCATTTTTGTTTATGGCAGGGGCATGGGGAATTCCCATGTCATTTGTATAAATCAGTTTTATTTTTAGGTAGGATTGTATTTTTTCAAGTGGACCTCGCGTTCTCTCTCCATGGGTCATTCTCATTCTCTTGGACCTTTCCCTCTCTCTACATAAGAATTAGTGCACAAGAAAAATAAACGATGATGTATTTGAAATGTACATATACTCCTTGTTGGGATAATAAGAGGGGGGGTGAATTAGTATGATATTTTTTCTTTCTTTAACCACAATATAAATATTCAATAGCATTCAGTATATCATCAATACCATAATTTAGTGCATAAACAACACATAAACACAACACACCAGAATTTTATGTGGAAACCCAATGAGGGAGAAAACCATGAAATGATTTTGTTATTTTTCAAAGAGTACATTCATTAGAAGCACAAACTTCCTATTTATATAGCTACGATTGTAAGGAGGATCCAACCCCCCTATTTTTAGGCTACGACCTAAAGGAAGATCCAACTCCCTAATTTATTGGCTCCAACTGGAAGGAGGCTAGAACCCCCTTTCCTTGCCCTATCAAACCTCCCTGGAATATAAATCTAGACCAATTTGTCACTACCTATATCACTGATAACATGGTGCTACTACTTTTTATGATATTGTTGTTTCTTCTACTGATATCTATATCTCATAAATACTGCAACCACACATAGCTCATACCAATATTCACAAGAGAGTTCTCCAAATAAAATGATTATTAATCTCTAAGACATATATGTTCCTCATTTATTCATAATACACTCCTTAACATGCACAAGAATACATACCTTCAACATGTAGCTGACTTGAGTTTTAGATCCTTGATCTTCAACGATTGTTCCTCATAGGTCTGTGACCCTATACACTATATGCTCACAGGTGTCCATTCTTTTCCTCACTGCATCCCTCAGATGTTCGTCATTTTCCTCCTAAAACTCGTGGATTTACTCAAATAACCTATGTCTGTCAATTCTTCTTTGTATGCTCAGCTCCTACAAACTTCTTCTTTCCTTGGACTTCGTTGACTTCCTCTCACTGCCTTAGATATCCAACCTGTATTCTCATAAGTTATGTTTTAATTGACTCTTATATGTGTTTTAATGAGGATCTCATGATGACATGAAACTGACATGCAACTCATGATGACATGCAACTCATATGCCACTTGTTAACTTACGTTTATAGTTAATTTGACATGCAAATTCTTAACTTCTATTTACAGCTACTTTACCTTGACATGAAACCTATTAACTTCTTGTTCAAAGGTTGACATCAATGGAAACCAATATTTCAACAATTCAATGACAATTAATCTTTCAATAATTAATCTCTCAATAATATCCCCATTTGGAATTGATGGAAACACTTAGACATAACACTTCTCTTTCTCATGTTGGATCCCCCTGTCTTCATACCTCTTATCTTTATTTCCATGCCTGTGTTTTTATATCCCCCCTTTGGCATCAATGGTAAAGGGTGAATTCTCCATGGGGCTTCTCCCCCTCTTTGTAATCCTTTGATCTCTACTTATGTTTCTCTTCACGGTGCTTCCTCATGTAAATATTTGATAAAAAACATTCGAAAAGTATTCAAGTCTTTCATGATTATTGTTTCTTCCCGCCTATCCTACCGTGACAAATTCCATGTAGATCATTATGGGGCTTAAAATACTCCAAGTTGTTTTCGAAGATACTCAAAATTCTCCTTCATGAGAGATTTGGTGAAGATATTTGCAATCTGTTATTTTGTCCCAACTTAGTCTACCTTGATTTTCTTCTATGTAACATGTTCCCATAAAAAGTGAAACTTGATCGAAATGTGTTTCATCTTGGAATGAATTACTCAATTCTTAGATATACTTATAGCACTAGTATTATCACACAATATTAGAATAGTATAGTCATATTCCCCCTGTATGTCCTGCAAAGTTTGCTTCATCCAAAGAACCTATGTACAACATGTTGTTGTTGTAATATAATTTTCTTCTACTATAGACAATTATATTGAAAACAATTTCTTTCTGAACCAGGATACCAAAACATCACCCAAGTAGAAGCCTTCTCCATTTGTACTTTTTCTATGATCAACACTTCCTTCCCAATCCGCATATGTGTATACAACTAGAGATACCCTCGTTGTTTCCTTTCTTGAACCCTTGTTCTTTTAGATACTTGTCCAATATTGAATACCAATCTCTGGGGGCTTGTTTGAGTCCATATAGTTCCTTCTTCAATATGAAAACATAATCTTCCTTTTCTAACAGTAGAAACCCTTTTGGCTATTATATGTACACCTCTTCTTCTAGTTCTCCATTTAGGAAGGTTGATTTTACATCAATATGATATACTTTTATTTTCTTTGAACATGCATAAGCCAATATTAGTATGACTACTTCCATTCTTGCAACTGGGAAAAAGTTTCTTCAAAATCTATTCGTTCAACCTGAGCATATCCCTTGCATACCAACCTTTCTTTGTTCCTAGTTAACTTTTCATCCTCATTCAACTTGTTTCTGAATACACATTTTGTGCCAATCATGTTCTTATTATTAGGCCTTGGAAAATGCTCCCATGTTTCATTCTTCTCTATCTGATCCATTTCTTCTTCCATATCTTTGATCTAGTATTCATCAATGATGGCTTCTGTTAGGGATCTAACCTCCCTAACCTCTCACATAGGTATAATAATATAATTCCATGTAATAAAGGCCAATATCAATAAGGTCTAGAAAGAAAGGGGAACAAGTCAAATATAAGAAGACCTAATAGAAGCTTTTACTTCCAGAAGGATCTTCCTCTAGAATGTTCTTTTATGAAAAGTTTGTTCTTGAGAATTATTGTAATAAAGCTATGCTCTGTTGGAGTTTGCCCCCTCAAAGAGGAAAGTTAACATTGTTTCCTATCAACAAAGGTATAATATTGGTGCTATGGTTTTATCTATTATGTTTTTCCATTGTTATTCTCTGCAATATTTATGTTTTCGTCTATTTTAATACATCTAGTACCTTACAAGTGGTATGAGAGCACTTTACTTGGCAGAAAATTGTTGGTTATTTTTTTCAGGGTAGAGATGTATTCCAACATCTTAAATCTACAAATATTTTGCGTTCAACACATAAATCCATGATCGAGGAAGAATACGCACAAGAACTATAATTGGTACTCAAGTGCACATTGTTGGCCACCCTTGTAACCCTTGTTGGTACCCCTTCGAGTCGTAGCGCATAAAAAAAAAACCTATATATGCATCGACCTAGATATCCTAAACCTCTCTATAGATAAATTGATCGACCACCTAACAGCTATAGTTCCACCAATAATAACACTTGGGGATATTGTCTCTAGTACTTAGGTAGTCGGACAGTAAGGCTAGGGGCATGGTCTAGCCTCCTTAGTTGGTGCCCTGAGATATTGAGACAAGCACTATTGTTGGACCTCACACATGTATCAACGAGATATAGCTGTTGAGCCCTAATATTGGCTCATTGCCCCTTAATTGGGGCATATTACTTTAGTAATGTTATTTTATTTATGTCGGTTTTATTCCATTAGTTGTAATTATACCTCCTAGTCTCCTATATATACCAAGGAGACATTTTCATTTTGAATCATCTTGTACTTGAAAATTTATGTGGGGTAAAAGGAGGTTTCCCCCTCGAAAAGGATTATTATCTGAAATTATCTCTTTTTCAAGGTGTTGAGTACTTATTCTGAGGTTTTTCTATGCTATATTGGTATTTGGTGCTTAACATATGGTATCAGAGCTCAAGGTCTTGGGGTTTCGCTGCTACATATGAGACACCGTGGAATTTTCACTATAAATTTTTTTCTACAATGATTCAGAAGGAATGGCTTGGAGGATATTTATTATACGGATCAAGGTATGTTGGGTTAAAATTTCATCTCCTAAGGCCTTATACTTTCGAAGATACAACCTTTGTAAGATAGGATTATGGAATCATCCTGAATTGAGTCATGGCGGAATTTTTGCTAAAAAACGTTTTCTATAACATTTCAGACCCTAAAATCCTGAGGATATTCACATAAATTTGTAAGGTATCTATGGTAGCAATTTCATCTTCTGGTTCATCTTAAATTTGTATATACACCCTGTGGAAGATAGGGTATCTGACTAGTCCTATTGACTAGTCTCAAGTAGGTGTTCTGGGTAAAACAACCATAACTTCTTACTATAGTATCCAAATTGAGGGAGACCAGTTGCATTGGATAGTGGACAGCCCGTACTAGTTCTAGTACGATTTTAAGAATTTTATATCAATTATTTTGTGTGGAGCATGCTATACAAGTGAGATCTCCTAGAAAGGCCAAAAATCAGCAAGTTGTGGGGAAGTTACTATAAATTCCACTTGGCACATCCAATTTTTATCAGACCTGTGGCATTGAAGAAAAGAAATATCATATACCTACAAAAAATAAATTTCTTACTCAGAAGGGCTGAAATTTTGGAGATACAATAAAAGGAAGATTGTCTATCAAAACCAACGCAAAATCAAGGTTTAAAATGATACTTGGCCAACATGCCACCAAAAAAGGGAACTTCTACACCAAATAAGCCTCTAGACAATCCTACATGGACTCTTGATGAAGGTGAAGAAATGTGTAGGGACATAAATGATTTACAAAAGAAGACAGTAACAAAAGATGAACTACAAGAGATGATGGATTCAACAGAAGCTAAGTTTGAGGCAATAAATACTAAGATGGATGCTTTAAAAGGGGAGATCATGGAAGGATTGAAAATTTTCCTAATAGAGAGGACACCTAAAAGAGAAAATGTATCCCATGAAATTCATGATGAGGACACAAGGAAGGTGAATCAAGAATGGAGAAACTCCAACTTTGGGTTGAAGACCAACCACGTTCCTAAGATTGATATAAGGAAGTTTGATGGCAAGGACCCAATCACATGGATACTTCAGATGGACCAATTCTTTGATCTACATAATGTGCCACATACACAAAAGGTACAAATTGCTTCTTTATATTTAGAACCTAATCAATTTGTATGGTATCGATGGATTTGTTCTCGCAAATCACTCATCACTTGGAAACTTTTCATGGAAGAAATGATAGCACACTATGAGGATACAAGGAGCAATACCTTCTTTAGCCAATTGATAAATCTCAAGAAAAAGGGTTCAGTTATCGAGAACATTGAGAACTTCCAAAGATTGAATATAAAGGTAATAGATATTCCAGATGAGCACTTGATTGATGTATTCATAGGAACTTTAAAGGATAACATTCAACATGAGGTTCTCCTTTGGGAACCCAAATCATTGGAGAATGCATTTAGGGTGGCAGGAAATTTTGAAAGTAAAAATATGGCTATGGCTACTAGAAGGACCAATCCTAACATCTATAGAAAGAATAATGCTCTTTCTAAAACACCTCAACCTACAAGGTTGACATCTCAGCAATTGGAGGAAAGAAAAGAAAAAGATTTATGATTTAATTGTGACAACAAGTACAGTAAGGGACATAAGTGTGGTGAGAAGAAATTATTCTACATAGATTGTGAAGAGGAACAAGAACAAGAACAAGAAGAAGAACCATCTCAAGATGAAAACATAGAAGAAATTTCGTTTGACGAGTTTACTCCCACGATATCGTGTAATGCATTGGCTGGAATTAGCACTCCTCAAACCCTCAAGATCGAAGGATACATCAAAAAGAAAAAGGCAATAGTCCTAATTGATTCTAGCAGTACTCATAATTTCATTCACTATAAATTAGCCAAAGCTCTCAATTGCTTTGTATATCCAGTGCTAGAGTTTCAAGTAATGATTGCAGATGGAGGAACTATCAATTGCTCAAGGAAATGCAATAAGATCAATCTTACTATGGGGGAATATGTAATGAATATTCCAATGATTTCTATACCCATGGGTGGTGTTGATATTGTACTAGGAATCCAATGGTTACAATCATTAGGAACAGTGGCTTTTAATTTTCAAGAACTTTTCATGAAAGTTTCATTGGAAGGAAACGAAATTGAGCTAAGAGGTATCACAGGGAAACCCGGTAAGGTGATAATATCTAATGGCATGACAAAATTATTTAAAAAGGGGCATCAAGGCGTTATTGCAAAACTATGCTCAATAGATGTTCAAACATCTAAGCCATATATTCCTCATGATCTCCAAGATATCATTGATAAGAATTCCAAAGTATTTGAAGATATTCCCAAAGGTCTTCCACCCACTCGAAATCATGATCATGAAATTCACCTAATTCCTGGGAGTGTTCCTCCTAACATTAGGCCATACAGATACCCTTATGCCCAGAAGAGTGAAATTGAGCGCATGGTTGAAGAAATGTTAGAGGCTGACATTATTAGACCTNGAATTCCAAAGTATTTGAAGATATTCCCAAAGGTCTTCCACCCACTCGAAATCATGATCATGAAATTCACCTAATTCCTGGGAGTGTTCCTCCTAACATTAGGCCATACAGATACCCTTATGCCCAGAAGAGTGAAATTGAGCGCATGGTTGAAGAAATGTTAGAAGCTGACATTATTAGACCTAGCCAAAGTTCTCACTCTGCACTAGTGGTAATGGTATTCAAGAAAGATAGATCATGGCATATGTGTCCAGATTATAGAGAGCTCAACTAGATCACTATTAAAGATAAGTTTCCCATTCACATCATTGATGAATTGTTAGATGAACTACATGGAGAAATCTATTTCACAAAATTGAATCTTTGTTCAGTGTATCATCAGATTAGAATGAAGGAAGAAGATATCACAAAAGCAACATTCTGAACTCATGAAGGCCATTATGAATTTTTGGTCATGCCTTTTGGCCTTACAAATTCACCTTCCACATTCCAAGGGTTGATGAATTCCATTTTCAAGCCCTTTCTTAGAAAATTTGTGTTAGTTTTTTTTTATGATATAATAATCTACAGAAAGTCTTGGGAGGATCATGTGCGACATGTTGACAAGGTGATACAACTACTAAAGGAGAAACAACTATATGCCAAACCTGTTGATTAAGGTTGGTTGTCATTGATGTCAACCCTTGAAGAAATACCCGTAGCACAAAGTTTTGGGTAATGGACCCAATATTGTTTGATGTAAATATGACTCATTATTGTCTTTTCATTGTTGATAAGAAGTAAATATGAATGAACTCCAAAGTAGTCCCCTTATGGTGAAAGCCCTCACGGGAAAACACTTTGTGGAGTAAGAGAACCCATGGTTAATTGTAGAATAATGAGATGAAGGAAAGTGAATTTATTAGGGAAAATATCCTAGATGAATAGTGTTTGTCATGTCATTTCTGGTGGTATGTGGAACATCACATAATTCCTCACGGTTAGAGAGTTATGGCCATGAGAAGTTGGAGACCCCAGGTTTGGGTAATGGACCCAAGTTTGTTTGATGGGTAACAGTATGAGTTATGATATATTTTTAGATAATAATATTCTGTATGGATAATACATGTCATATTATTTCCGTTGGTATGTAGAACGTCACATAAATCCTCACGGTTTGAGAGTTATAGCCTTATGAAGTTGGAGGACCCTCATATGCCATCTAGAAGCCCCAAAAGGTCAAAGTAATCAAAGTGGTTTAAGAGATTTTAAAAGGTAAATAATAAAGTGAAGTGATGAGTGTATTATAATTCAAAGTGAATACAAAATAAATTATTTCAATAATAAATTTAATGGA
>JASDQU010101966.1:333575-362950 GCA_032191745.1 Picea mariana
TACAAAATAAATTATTTCAATAATAAATTTAATGGAGAAATTAGAAGTGGAGCCAACCCTAAAATAAGGAAAGTGGGCCAAGTGACCTAGAAGATGTTTTTAAGGAAGCTACTTGGAGAGTATAAATAAGAGGCAAGGCTCTCTCATTTGAATCACACTTGAGAATATTGAATATCTATATGTGTCTAAGGTAAACAAGAATATCTAAACCAGAATTCTGAGTGAAGGTGAAGAAAAGAAGGCTGAAATGCAAGGAAGGATAAATTCTTTTGATGGTGCTTTCTAAGGTATGTTATTTTCAGGTCATCTCACCATTTTCGCTATAACATTTTTTCTATAATGATTCAGACCATGAAATTTCTATGCAAGTGAGAAAACATATCCAAGTATCTGTGGTAAACAATTCAATTTGTGGGTCATTTTATTTTGGGAGTTACACTCCGTGGAAAATAGGGTTTGTGGCCAGTCCTGAAACTAGTCAAAATCAGGTGTTTCGGGTAAAAACGTCATAACTTATTCATAAAAGATCCAAATTATGTGAGACCAAATGTGTTGGTTAGGAAACAATATTTAGTATTCTTTGTAATAGTTTCCAATCAATTCATCAAATATTTTGTGTGGGGCATGCTCTACAAGTTTTCTCTCTAGAATAAGACAAAATTCAGCAAGGTATGCCATTTTAGCTATAACTCCTTTTTTGAGAGGTTCCAAGTAGTAAAACTTGGAAGAATTGAATAAAACACATTGAATAACATTGTATATCAGTTTCATATCTTTATACATTATAAGTTCAAAGTTATTATTACTTCAAGTTAGGGTTGTTGACTAATCCAAAACTAGGCATGTGAGACTAAAGAAAAGTTTGATGAAAATGCTAGTCTCTTGTTTTTAAAGTTAAGGAAGGTTTACAGAAATGTGATCATATACACCAGGTCTATTATAGAACTACAAATCATATTTGGATGATGAAATTGATGAGGGCTTTTGGTTGTGGTACATGTTGAGTACATGGTTGAGACAAGTAGTTGATGAGCTGACGCACATACATGAGGTGTATAGTTGATGATGTTGGTACATATTGATGATTCATAGTTGATGAGTAGTTGACACATGATTTGTACATACTTTGTACATGGTTGGATGCACTTTTTTATGGTACAAGTTGATTATAGGTTGGTGCATGGTTGATGCACTTGTTATGGTACATGTTGATTACAGGTTGAGGTACAGGTTGATGCATGGTTCAAATTTATTGGTACAGGTTTACAACTTTATATCTCATAGTGATAGTGTGATAATGGTTCTTTCATTCTACTACTACTTTAGGGTGGCAGGATGGGGCAAGGACAGGTGGTTGTAGCCACCTTCCGGTTGTAGCCGGAGAACATTGGGGGTTGTATCGTCCTTCTGGTTGTAGCCAAAGAATTGGGGATTTGGAGCTTCCCTCAGGTTGTAGCCTGAGAAACTAGGGGGTTGGAGCCTCCTTCCAGTTGCAGCTAGAAAACAAAGAAATTTGGTGCTTCCAATGAATGTAATTCTTCAAGACATATAAGAAAAAGCATTCCATGGTTTTCTCCTGATTTGGGTTTCCACGTAAAACACTGGTGTACTGTGTATGTGTGTGATTTTTTATTTCTTACTACTCATTATTGGATAATAATTCTACATTGATATAACATTTGAAGATAAATGATTGTAATTACGCTATTACTGATTCACCCCCCTCTTAGTAATCCAACAATTGGTATCAGAGCAGGTTCCTTCAGAAATCAGTTTAACCACTAAAAGGTAGATCATGGAGAGTACCAACTCGTACAAAAATGGAATACCACAGTTTGATGGACAGAAGTATGTTTTTTGGAGCATAAGGATGAAGACATATATATAGGCACAGGGATTTCAAGTTTGGAAATCAATTGTAGATGGATACATAGCACTAGTAGTTCTACCAACAAATGACAAAGTAGTGAAACTTGGTGAGAATAATTCCAAAGCCATAAATGAACTTTTGAATGGTCTCAGTGATCTGGTATTCACCAAAGTTTCACATTGTAAATCTGCTAAAGAGATTTGGGACAAGCTTCGAAATATTTATGAAGGAGATTTAAAAGTCAAACAACAAAGATTCAAACTTACAGAGGTTAGTTCGAACAACTAAAAATGAAGGAAGATGAAGATATCGCAGCCTTCTTCTTACGAATTGATGAAAAAATGAATGCAATCATAGGATTGGGAGAAGAAATCAAAGAATCTGTAATTGTTTAAAAGGTACTAAGATCTCTTCCTATGAGATTCAACCCTAAGATATCAGCATTAGAAGAAAGATCGGATCTAAACTCAATAAGAATGGACGAAATGCATGGAATCGTCATAGCATATGAGATGAGAACTAAACAGGAAAATCCAGATGTAAAAGAAGTAGCCTTCAAAGCATCCAAAAGATCAAAGAAAAAGAAAAAGGAACAAGAAGAATATAGTAGCAGCAACGACGTCTCGGAAGATAATGAAGAAGTGGCCAACTTCGTCAAAAGACTGAACAAGGGAACCAATGATAGGTACAGAGGTAAGCTTCCTTTAATTTGTTTTAATTGTGATGGTATTGGTCATTTTTCTAACAAATGTCCTCATAAGAAAAAGAGAAATGATGAAGGTTACTCAAAAGGTAGACAAACATATAAAGGTAAAAGGACTACAAAGAAAGTTTTCAAGGAAAACTTTTGCACCAAAGAAGACATCTCATCATCAAATGAAGATGAAGTTAGTGATAGTGAAATAGGGAGAGTTCTATTCATGGCAGTAGAAGACTCTGATAAAGAGGACTCCGAAGAAGAATATGAAGAAGCATATGAAGAATAAATTGAAGAGGTAGAAGTTTACTTCCGAGAAGAATTAATGAGTGCCATAGAAGTTATCAGAAGAGAAAAGAAGAAAAGAAAGAAACTACAAGTAGAACTAGATAATAAAAAAAAAGACATGCAAGAACTAGAACAAATGATCACAAAATTGAAGGTTCAAATAAAAGAAGATAAAAGAATTGAAGAAGCACTCAAAGAACAGCTAGAAGGAAAGGAGAAGATCATTGGAAACCTAGAAGCAGATATTGTCACACTAAGAAAGGATATTCAAAAGAAAAATATGTAGAATAGCTCAAAAGTTCTGGATGACATTATCAGCAGTCAAAAATCTTATCTTGACAAGTCCAGACTTAGATACAATCAAATAGAAAAGGGATCAAGCTCCAAAACAATAGAGCAAGAAACAAATCCAAAAAGTTATGCAGAAAAAATCAAAGGGGATAAAAAGATATACAAGGAAGATTACAGAGACACTCCTCCATCGAGAATATTCAGATTTCAGAATCAACAACCGATAGACAGGCCTCAAGAAGAAGAAGGATTCATAAGAGCACCTCGTTTCATAAGATCTTCAACTACCAGGTATCAAACTATATTTTTTGGTTTATGTTATGCATGTAATAATTTTGGACATAAATTTGTAAATTGCAGAGCTAACAACAAGAACAATAACTACTTTGAGAGCCATACACAAAGGGGTTATTCAAGAAGACCTAGTGAAACACAGAGAAGAAGTTACAACGGGTTTGAATCTTTGAGCACTAAAGCGGAATGTTACAAATGTAACAATTTTGGACACATGGCCAAAAATTGTAGAATGAAAGTCCCTCCTAAAGAACCTCAATAGAGTCACAAACAAGAACCTTAGAAAATCACATGGATAAGAAAGAAAGATTTGTATAGAAATGAAGAATGCACAGTCACTCTACAAGCTAAACAGAAGAAACGTGGTTCATATGTTGACAATGGATGCTCAAAACACATGACAGGTGATAGAGACAAGTTTCTTACATTACGAAAGGTAAGAAATGGATCAACCTCCTTTAGAAATGATGATTCATCCAAAATCATTGGAAAAGACACAGTCTGAATTGGGAACAAGAAATAAAAGGAAGAAAATGTTCTACTGGTAGAAGATATGAAACATAATCTTTTAAGTGTGAGTCAAATGTGTGACCAAGGTCATAAAGTTACTTTTGATTCACAAAAGTGTGAGATAAGAAAATAAGGTTCAGGGAAATTGGTCGCTACAGCTGCAAGAACTTCATGCAACATATATGTGTTAAGCGAAATTGGAAATGAAAAGTGTTGTCTAGGAAAGGAAGATGAAAGTTGGATATGGCACAAAAGAATGGGTCACATGCATTTTGATAACCTTGTCAAAGTCAGCAAAAGAGAAGCAGTCAGAGAAATGCACCAGATCATGAAACCAACCAACACTTTATGCAAGCATTTCCAACAAGGAAAGAAAACAAAGACCAGGTTCAAATCAAAGGAATATTCAACAAAAAAACCACTGGAAATTGTGCATACTGATCTAGTTGGACCAACTACAACAAAAGGCTTAAAAGGTGAGAGATACTTTATGTTAGTAGTTAATGATTATACTAGAATGACTGCAGTTTGCTTTCTCAAGAACGAATCAGAAGCTTTTGAAATTTCAAGATCTACAAGAAAATGGTTGAAAATGAGATGGATTAAAGAATCAAATTCTTAAGATCGGATAATGGAGGATAATTCACCTCAAAGGAATTTATGGACTACTGCAGCAATCATGGAATAAAAATCCAATTCTCCGTCGCTAGGACACCTCAACAGAATGGAGTTGTTGAAAAAAAGAACAAGATAGTACAAAAAATGGCTCGAACAATGATAATTGATTCAAAGTTGACAGATATGTTGTGGAAACAGGCAGTGCATACAACAGTTCACATTCAAAACAGAGTAATGCTCAGAAACAACACTAATAAAAATCCCTACGAGCTATGGAAAGGAAGACAGGTTGGTGCATGGTTGATGCACTTGTTTATGGTATAGGTTGAGGTACAGGTTGATGCATGGTTCAGATTTATTGGTACAAGTTTACAGTGGTATATCTCACAGTGATAGTGTGACAGTGGTTCCATCATTCTACTTCTACTTCAGGGTGGCAGGATGGGGCAAGGAAAGGTGGTTGTATCCACCTTCCGATTGTAGCCTGAGAACATTAGTGGTTGTAGCCTCCTTCTGGTTATAGCCAAAGAATTGGGTATTTGGAGCTTCTCTCAAGTTGTAGCCTGAGAAACTAGGGGGTTGGAGCCTCCTTCCAGTTGCAACTGGAAAACAAAGGAAGTTGGTGCTTCCAATGAATGTGATTCTTCAAGACATATAAGAAAAAACATTTTGTGGTTTTCTCCCGATTTGGGTTTCCACGTAAAACACTGGTGTACTGTGTATGTGTACGATTTTTTATTTCTTACTGCTCATTATTGGATAATAATTCTACATTGATATAACATTTGAAGAAAAAGGATTATAATTACACTATTATTGATTCACCCCCCCTCTTAGTAATCCAACAAAACCATCCAAATGTTTCTTTGGAGTGAAGGAGGTAGAGTATTTGGGTCATATTGTATCTCATGAAGGTGTCAAGGTAGACCCTAACAATATTAAGTCCATGATGGACTAGTTGATTCCCAAAACATTAAATAATGTTAGAGGTTTTTTGGGTTTGACAGGTTACTACCGCAAGTTTTTTTGGCACTATGGAAGAATAGAAGCACCTTTAATGACACTAACTAAGAAAGATGCATTTTCATGGACTCCATAGCCAACTAAATATTTTGAACAACTTAAAGAGATGATGTGCAAATCTCATCTCTTGACCACTCTAGACTTCACAAAAACCTTTATTGTGGAATGTGATGCCTCAGAAAATGGAATTGGTGTTGTCCTAATACAAGAAGGAAGGCCCCTTTCTTTTGAAAGTCGACCACTCAAGGGAAAGGACTTACACAAACCCATTTATGAGAAGGAAATGATGGAAATACTACATGCATTGAAGAAATGGCGTCCTTACCAAATAGGTAAGCACTTGAAGGTCAAAACAGATCATGATAGTCTTAAATACTTCTTGGAACAAAGACTATCTTTAGAAAAACAACAAAAATGGGTAACCATAATATTGGGTTATGATTTTGATATCGTCTATAAAAAGGGGAAGAAAAATGTTGTGGCAGATGCACTCTCAAGAAAGGATGAAGATGTTGAGGCCTTTCTTTGTGCTATCTTGATCATCTAACCCGATTGGATAATAGAAGCAAGGGATGAATGGAAGAATGGCGAAAAATTGTGGACTCTCATTCAAAGGTTGCAGCAGGATTCAAGTGCATCAGATACATTTACATGGAAAAATGTTTCGATATGGTTCAAAGATTTCTTATATTTATGTAAGAACTCCCAACTCAAACAAAAGGTACTATTGGAATTGCACACCTCAACAGTAGCAGGGCACTCAGGATTTTTGAAAACCTACCATAGGGTCAAGAAGGATTTTTTTGGGGATGGCCTTAAAACTGATGTTCAAAGGTTTGTGGAAGAATGTTTGGTTTGCCAACAAAATAAGGTGGAAACAATTAAGACCTCAGGTCTTTTACAACCATTAGCCATCCCAAGTCAGTGTTGGGAGGAGGTTTCCATGGATTTCATCACAGGGTTACCGAATTCTGAAGGAAAGAATGTCATAATGGTGACTGTTGATAGACTGACCAAGTACGCACAATTTTGTGCACTCTCTCATCCCTTCACAGCTAGTACAATTGTCATCGCATTCATGGAGACAGTTCGAAAGCTACATGGAAACACAAAGATTATTGTAAGTGATAGAGATCACATCCTCACTGGTCATTTTCAAACAGAATTATTTTCTTGTTTGGGTACTCAATTGGCTCATAGCTCATCCTATCATCCTCAATCTGATGGACAAACCGAGATAGTGAAAAAATGTTTGGAAGGCTACCTTCGTTGCTTTGTCTCTGATAAAAAAACACAATGGTTCAAATGGTTACGCTTGGCAGAATGGTKTTATAACACTTCCTTTCATATTGCAATAAAAATGAAACCATTTATGGCACTCTATGGATACCACCCTCCTTCCATCACTTCTTCTCTAAAATAAAAATCTAAGGTTCAAGCAGTGGAAGATCACATCGAGCATCAACAACAAGTTCTCCAAATTTTAAAGGACAACCTGACCATGGCACAAAATCGCATGAAACAACAAGCAGATCAACATCGTAGTGAAAGAAGTTTTGAAGTAGGGGATTGGGTGTTTTTAAGACTACAACCATACAAACAGATGTCCCTCAAGCAAGCCAAGAAGGATAATAAATTATCACCAAATTACTATAGCCCTTATCAGGTGTTGCAAAATATTGGTACTATGGCATACAAATTGGAGTTGCCTTCATCTTCACAAGTACAACCAGTTTTCCATGTTTCATGCTTAAACAAGGTTATAGGTGACAAGATCCGATTTCAAACTATACTTCTAGAACTTGACGAGGAAGAAAAAATCATATTGGATCATGAATCCATCACTGACACAAGAATTCACCAGCTGAGGAATAGATCCATTTCAGAGTATTTCATTAAATGGAGGAAACTATCGGTTGAATATTCCACTTGGGAAGATGAGTCTTTTATAAAGACCCATCCAAAGTTAATCAAGCATTGCAGACAACACTTGTATCAAGGGGAGGGGAATGTTGAGCCCTAATATTGTCTCATTACCCCTTAATTGGGGAATATTACATTAGTAATGGTATTTTATTTATGTCAGTTTTATTCCATTAGTTGTAATTATACCTCCTAGTATCCTATATATACCAAGGAGACATTTTCATTTTGAGTCATCTTGCACTTGAACATTTATGTGGGGTAAAAGGAGGTTTCCCCCTTGAAGAGGCTTATTATCTGAAATTATCTCTTTTTCAAGGCGTTGAGTACTTTTTCTGAGGTTTTTCTATGCTATATTGATATTTGGTTCTTAATAATAGCACAAGCAAAAACCTTGTCTGTAGAAACCTTGAATACCTTAACTCTTGGGATGTAAATATAAATATAATAGACAATACCTATTGTCATGCAAATTTACCTCCTACATCCTATTTGTGAAGTTACTACACATTTGTTCCTGCTAAGAATTTGGGGATTTCAACACCGCAATATTCTTTAGATCATAGTATAGCACCGCAAGGGTAAAGAAAAAACTATATATATATATATAGTGGTCTCATTGGCACACTTATTTTGGACCTATCCTATTGGGTTCCTCTCTTTCCCCTAATTCCAGTGGTACCTATCATTTTTAACACAATTGTTTTTTGACCTGACCCCTTTTCTGGAACCCTTATTTGGCCCCTATCCCATTGGATTCCCATTTCTGCCCTGATTGCAGTGGTACCTATCATTTGAAACTCTTATTATAAGTGGTCCCATCCACCCCTTTCGACACCCTTTGTCTCCCCTATCCCATTTTCTAGCCTATTTTTCCAAATGGACACCACCTGAGGGCAAGAACACAATACATTGATTGATGACAACCTATAGAACAAGGAGGACATCAATAATATCAATTACAACCTTACCTCACTCAATTCCATTGTTCAAACCCTCCAAGGCCAATGTTCCCACATCAAAGACCTCAAATACATCAAAGACACACTTGACCACTTCATGGGTCGTTCCTTGAACCTTTCCTTTTCTGAAAAACCATCCTATTAAGATGACCATGAATCTTCACATTACCAAGGTCCTCATACTACCCACTTTTCTTGAGACCTATGCCCTCCCAAAATTGAGGTGAACAAATTTGATGGCTTAAATACCACAAGTTGGGTCACACAAATGGAACATTATCTCTCTTTGCATGACATTACTGATTGTTTATCCAAGCTTTGTTATGGTATCCTACATCTAGATCTGGAATGTTGGAAATGGTGGAAATGGCGAAGAAAGTATATCCAAGGGTATGTTGCTTGGACAAAGTTTGTGGTAGATCTTTATGACTACTTTAACTCTGATACCCACCATTTAGGTTGTTTTACCAAGTTGAAGCAGTCTGGAATAGTAGAAGACTTTATCTCCGCATTTGATCACTTGGATTTCAGAACAAAGGGTATTTCATATGCTTTCTTCATGGAATGCTTTATCAATGGCCTAAAAGATGAAATTTGTGCCCATGTTTTTATGTCATGCCCCCTAACTCGGTTAGAATCTACTCAACGAGCCAAGGAAGCACAAAAAATTGTCTCATCCAAAATATGCAAACCATCCTTTCCTACTCTCCCTAAACCCACCAATTCTTCCCCTCCTCCAACTCCCCTCAAGATCCAGAAATTAAACAGGGCTCAAATGGTTGAAAGTCAACTCAAGGGTATTTGTTATAATTTTTATGACAAATATTTTCCAAGGCACAAGTTTAAGGAACATAACCTTTTTGTGGCCATGACTGAGGATATTTTTGAATAACATGTCATTGTTTAACCTGTGGATGAACTACCACCGCTAGTTGATCTAACCTCACCCTCTGATCCACCAGAAGTTGACCTAGTGATTTCACTTAATTCCCTCACTAAATTCTCCTCTCCCCAAACTCTCAAATTAATTGGTGACATTAAAAATAGGAAATTCATCATCCTTTTGGAAAGTGGTAGCACCCATAATTTTATTCATCTTTTCATTTCCCAAGAAGTTAATTATTACATCTGTGTCGTCAATAACTTCCAAATCATGATTGCCAATGGAGGTTCCATGAAATGTGGGAGACGATGTGAAAATGTGTGGCTCCAAATTGGTTAGTATCACCTGAAATACCATATGTTTTCTATAGACATGGGCGGTTGTGACATTGTTCTTGGTGTAGAATGGTTACACACTCTCAACCCCATTCTCATGGATTTTAAGGATTTAACCATGTAATTCCAATAGGAGGGATAACAATACAAGTTCCAAGGAATCACAATAGGATCCCTTGATATCATTAAATCACATCGCATGGAAAATCTCCTTAAAAAGGGTCATTCTCACATTATTTCCCAACTCCATTCCATTCATGTTGTTAAGACACATTCTATGCATCCTGACCTCCAATCTATCCTCTCCCACCACCAAGTTGTTTTTACCACTCCCAAAGAAATTCCCCCTTCCTATGGAGTCCATGATCATTCCATCCCTCTCATACTAGGCAGTCTTTCTCCCAATGTTCACCCTTATCTTCATCCCTTTTCCCATAAGAATGAAATTGAGAAAATTGTTCATGAATTTCAAGAAATGGGTGTTATTTGTCCTAGTACCAGTGCCTATTCTTCCCTTGTGGTCATGGTACTCAATAAATAAGGTACTTGGCTCATGTGTCTTGATTTTTTCACCCTCAACAAACTCACAATCAAAGACAAATTCCCCATTCCTCTCATTGATAACCTCTTGGATGAATTTAGTGGTGCTCGATACTTCGTCAAACTAGATCTATGTTTTGGCTAACACCAGATACGTATGAAAGAAGAAGAAATTCCCAAGACTGCATTTCAAACTCATGAGGGTCACTATGAGTTATTGGTAATGCCCTTTGGCTTGTGTAATGCTCCCTCCACTTTCCAAATTCTTATGAATCATGTATTTCATCTGTTTCTCTGTCATTTTGTCTTAGTTTTCTTTGATGATATTCTCATATATAGTAAAAATTGGACATCCCATCTCTCCCATGTGAATCAAGTTATCCATCTACTCTCTAAGCACCAAATTTTCCTCAAGAATCTAAATGTGTCTTTGGAGCCTCATAAGTAGAATACTTGAGTCATATTGTCAACAAGGATGGTATCCAGGTAGATCATATCGTGGTTTTAATGGGATATTATTGGATTTTTTTTCAGAATTATGGAAAATTTGCAGCTCCACTCACTTATCTCCTTTAAAAGAATTCTTTCACATGGACTCTAGTTGCGGATCACTCCTTCCAATCCTTGAAATATTTTATGTGCTCGACCCCTATCCTATCACTTCCATATTTCCCAAAGACATTTGTATTGGAATGTGATGCTTCTTGGAAAGGAATTGGGTCCTTCCTCACACAAGATGGTTATTTGGCTATTGGCTATTTGGCTATGGGTGACCAAGATATTTGGCTATGATTATGAGATCATTTACAAGAAGGGAAAGGAAAATGTAGTTGCGAACTCTCTTTCAAGGAAATATGAATAAGACGGGTCCCTTTTCTCCCTCTCCTTAATTGTCCTAGATTGGCTCCAAGTCATTCATTAGGAATGGTTGCAAGATCCCAAAATTTCTAGCATGATCCAACAATTGCAACACAATTTTCCATAATCTCCAAGGTACTCTTGGCACAATGAAGATCTTCGATACAAAGGTTTTTTTAATTTATGCAAGCAAACACAACTTAAATCCATGGTGATTTCTTAACTTCATGCTTCATCCATAGTTTGGAATTCAAGGTTTACCAAAACCTATGAACATGTCAAACGTTCTTTTTTCTAGGATGGTATGAAATAAGACGTCTGCACCTTTGTGGTTGAATGTGAGGTTTGTCAATGCAACAAGGAAGAAACATTCAAAGCTCTGGGCACCCTCCAACTACTTAGGATTCCCCCTACTATTTAGAGATATATTTCTATGGATTTCATTGTTGGCTTACCTAAATCGAGCAATAAGTCAGTCATCATGGTGTTAGTCAATCATCTTTGCAAATATGGTCATTTTTGTGCTCTTCAAGACCCATTCAGCACATTCAAAGTGTCTCAAATATTCATGGATAATATATTCAAGATTCATGGCATGCCTAATTTTATTGTCTTTGACAGAGATCCCACTTTCACCAATAATGTTTGGAAAGAATTATTCAAGCTATAGTACACCCAATTCTATCTTAGCACTGCCTATCACCCCCAGACGGTTGGCCAGAATAAATTTGTAAACAAGTTTTTGGAAACATATTTTAGGTGTTTTGCATCTGAGAGGAAAAATCGTTAGGCTCAGTGGTTACCCCTATCTAAATGGTGGTACAAAAAATATTACCATACAACTACCCACATGAATTCTTTTGAAGATGTATATGTCCAAACACCACCTTTGATTCTCTCAAACCTGCTAGGGATTTCAAAGGTTTAGGAGGTTGAAAAAAATATTTCAGAGAGGCTATTATTCGTGCCCTCAAAGACAATTTGGCCATGGCTTAGAATCACATGAAGCAACAAGTAGATCAAGGTCATTTCGAATGACAATTTTCTGAAGGGGACCAGGTGTTTCTTCGACTACAACCCTATAAGAAGACTTCACTCAAAATTGAACACTTTCAGAAACTTGGTCCCAAATTTTATGGTCATTATACCATGCTCAAGCGAGCGGGATCAATGGCCTACGAGTTAGCTCTACCAAATCAATGAAAGATCCATCCTATTTTTCATGTCTCTTGCTTAAATAAGGTGATTCGAACTAAGTGGAAAACTAAAACCAATCTTCCTGAGTTGGATGAAGAAGGTTCCATCTAGTTGCAGCCACAAGTAGTCTTGGACCAACGAGAGTGTCATCTAGTTAGCGCACCATCAAGGAAGTATTAGTCCAGTGAAAAGATACAACTATAGAAGACACCACCTAGGAACCGACCACCATTCTACAACAATTTTCTCATCTTAAGCCTTGAGGACAAGGTTGTTCTTCAGGGGGGACAACAAGTTAGGGACCTAACCTCCCTAACCCCTCACATAGGTAGAATAATATAACTACATGTAATAAAGGATAATATTAATAAGGCCTAACAATGAGGAAGAATAAGTCAAATGTAAGAAGACCTAATAGAAGCTTATGCTTCTAGAAGGATCTTCCTCTAGATTGTTCTTTTGGATATATAGATTTAATATAAATAGGAGTATAGGGTATGAGAAGTTTTTTCTTGAGAATTATTGTAATAGAGCTCTTCTCTGCTGGAGGTTTCCCCCTCAAAGAGACAAGTGAACATTGTTTCCTATCAATAAAGGTATAATTTTAGTGTTGTGGTTTCATATACTATGTTTTGTGTTGTTCCACTATTATTCTCTGCAATATTTGTGTTTTCAACTATTTTAATAGATATGGTACCTTACAACTTTGTCAAAATTGTTGGGTTCAACTGTGGAAAAAAATGCTAGATGTCTTTGTTCTGGTGAGCACAATTTTCATAAGGTTTCAACTCTTGCATATTTATTCCCAATTATTTGTTCCGATGGATAATTTTTCTGCATTTGTTGGCTAGGAGTTTTGGGAGATATCTAAATATTTGTTGGTAATATTCATCTTTCTTTGCTTCTGGATACTCTTCTTATTCTGCTTCTTTTTCTCCTACTTCTTCTTTCAAATCCTCTTCTCCTTCATGATCTGCTGAGTCTTTGATTTCTTCTTTGGGATTTCATACACTTGTCTTGTCAATATGTACATTGATTCTTTCCACTATTTTGTTGAGTCTCATATTGAAACACTTGTATGACTTGTTTTTTCTTGAGTACCTGACAACTATTCCTTTGGCAACTCAGGAGTCAAATTTTCCAATCCTTCCTTCTCCTCTTTTGATATAGCACTTGCTTCCAAATACTCTAAAATGATTCACATTTTCCATTCTTCCTTTCCATAGATTATAAGGACCCTTATCGTTATTACTTCTTAGCAATCCTTTGTTCAGGATATGAACTATTATATGTACTATATGTGCCCAAAATATGCCACCCAACTTGGAATATTTCAACATGGCTCGGGCCATCTCCTATATTGTTCTATTCTTTCTTTCATCTACTTTGTTTTTCTTAGGTGTCCTCACTATTGAGAATTGTCTTTTTATTCCATGGTCTCTATATAAATCCATGAATTATTTCGATGTAAAATCTCCACCATTGTATGATCTAAAAACTTTGATTTTGAAATTTGTCTCTATTTCAACCATCTCTTTGTATATCTTGAAGTGTTTGAATTCCTATGACTTCTTCTTGAGAAATAAAACTGCAGTCATTCTTGTGTAGTCATCAATCAGTAGCATGAAGTGTTGTTCACCATTTAATCCCTTTGTTCTCGTTGGTCCACAAAGATCAATATGTACAATATCCAATGGCTTTTTTGTTGAGTAATCCTTTGATTTGAACTTGGTCATGATATGTTTTCCCTGTAGAAAATGCTTACATAGAGTATTCACTGGCTTTGAAATTTCAGGAATTTCTTTCACTACTTCCTTTCTGTTTATTTTGAAAATATTCTCAAAGTTTATGTGACCCATTCTTTTGTGTTAGAGAAAAATTTCATTTTCATTTCCCAAAAAGAAACTTTATTTTCCAATTTCATTCAAAACATACATGTTGTTCAGAGTCCTTATTGTTGTTTCCACTAACCTTCCTGATCCTTGTTTCCTAATTTCACATTTCTCTTAGTCGAATTGAAGTGTGTGTCCTTGATCGCACATTTCACTTACACTCAATAGATTGTGTTTCATATTGTCTACTAGTAGAACATTTTCTACCATGGAATATTTGCTTCCAATCTTAATTGTGCCTCTACCTATAATTTTAGATGAATGATTGTTTCCAAATGAAATTGATCCATCTCTTTCTTTCCACAGAGTTAGAAACTTGTTATTTTCACCTGTCATATGATTTGAACAACCAATGTCAACATACCAATCATTTTTTGTGCGTTGGGATTGTAGAGCAAGAGATTATTGATTATTCTTTGGTTCCCTGGGTGGAATAGTCAGTATGCAATTCTTCGCTATGTGTCGAAAATTGTTTCATTTGTAGCATTCAAATTCATTTCTCAATGAACCAAAATTGCTTCAGTTTCTATTGTCTTCTTCATAATCTTTCCCTGGATAACTATTATTTAAGTACCCTATATAGTTGTTTTGATTCTTCGCATAGGCTCTGCAGTTTTCAACTTTATGTCCAAAATTATCACAATTAAACCAATGACCATAAACTAATATTTGATACCTGAGAGTATATGATATTATTTATGATGCACTCCTTCTGAATTCATCTTCTTGAGTCTTCTTTATTTTTGGAATGTTCTTCTTTGGGGGCTTTCATTTTTCTTTCTTGACTAAATATGTTAAAATCTATACATAGCTTCTTTGTTATGTTGTCTTGGAGCTTGATCCATTCTCATTTTGTACTTGATTGTATCCAAGTCCATATTTTTTATTGAATGTTCTTTTACTGTTGATGATTTGATCCAATATTTTGGTGCTCTTCTACTGCACATATTTCTTCTAAAGATCTTTCCTTAAAGAGACTATTTATGCTTCCAATCTTCTGATTGTTTTCTCATTTTCTTCTAACACTTCTAAGTACTTCCTCGATTATTTTTTCTTCTTCAATTTGATTTTTTAGACTCGTGATCATTTTCTTGATTTACTCAGAGTTGGAATTATGAGACCCCTCTTTCTTTTTTAATTACTTCTTGAGTGACTTGTTTTTCTTTCTTTCCTTTCTAATTTCTTCTAATGCACCGATTATCTCTTCTCTGATATCAACTTCACCTTATTATTAGGAATCATCTTCTACTTCCACAAAGAGTACTCTTTCTAAATCACTATCGTTGTCATTATCCTCATGGTCTGATGAGGAACTACCCTCCTTTGAGTAGAAACTTTTCTTCAATAATTTCCTTTTGTTTCTTCTCTTGTTTCCATTTGGATATTTCTTTTCACTTTAGAAGCTTCTTCTTCATCATTCCCTTAATTCTTATGAGGACATTTAGAATCAAAATGAGCAATACCACTCCAATTAAAACATTTCAATAGAAGCATACCTTTATACTTTATGGTTCCTTTCTTTAATTTCCTTACAAAGTTAGCCATCCCTTCATCTTCGTTTCAATCATCACTACATATGCAACCTGATTTTGATTTTTTTGTGTTCTTCTTCTTTGTCTTCTTGGATTCCTTGAAAGTTTCCTCCTTCATGACTGGGTTCTCTTATTCTATTCTCATTTCATAGTCTATAAATATTCCATGTAGCCCGTCCATGCTCAATGTATCAAGATCTGTTCTTTCTTATAGGGATTATATTTTAGGATCAAATCTCATAGGAAGATACCTTAATACCTTTTGAAAAACCATTTATTCATCAACTTCTACTCCCAATCCCTTAATAGTGTTAACTATTTTGTCAACTTGTAGAAGGTAGGTTGCAATGTCTTCATCTTCCTTCATCTTCAATTTTTCAAACTTAGCTCTAAATATTTGAAAATTAGATATCTTAACTTTGGCATCTCCTTCATAAATATTTTGGAGTTTATACCAAAGATCCTTTGTACTATCACAATGCATAACCTTGACAAATATTAAATCAACTAGATAACTCAAAATGGTACCTTTATCCTTTGAGTTATTTTCATTGAGTTTCTTTCCATATCTGTCTGTTGGGGGAGTGGTTGGTATTGTATACCCATATACTATTGATTGCCAAACATAAAATCCATGTGCCTATAAAAAGGTATTCATAATTTTATTCCAAAAGGTATAGTTCTAACCTCCAAACATTGGTGCTCAAATATTAGTGTATTCCATGATCTCCTTCTAGTGCTTAGACTACTTCCTTAAGGAGATGCTCCAATACCAATTGTTGGAATAATGAGAGGGGGGTGGTGAATCAATATGATCACTTTTATTTCTTTAAACACAATAAAATATCTTCAAGAACATTCAATATATCATCACTACCATAATTCAATAGATAAACAACACATAAATGCAACACACTAGAATTTAACATGGAAACCAATTTTGAGAGAAAACCACATAACACTTTTCTTATTTATCAAAGAGTACACTCATTAGAAGCACCAACTTCCTATTTATCGAGATACAACTGGAAGGAGGCTCCAACCCCCTATTTATAGGCTACAACCTGACAGAATCTCCAACTCCCTAATTTATTGGCTACAACCCCCTTTTCTTGCCCCGTCCAACCATCTTGAAATACAAAAGTAGACCAATCTACCACTACTTGTCACGGATAACCTATTTTTGTTGTTGTTTTTTATATTTCAGATGTTTCTACTGATATCTATATATCATCAATACTCCAACCACACATATCTCATACCAATATTCATAAGGGAGTTCTCCAAATAAAATTCTTATGAATCTCTAAGAAATATATGTTCCTGATTTATTCAGATACACACCCTAACATACATAGGAAGACATACCTTCACCTTGTAGTTGACTTGAGTTTTAGATCCCTGATTTTGAACATTTTTTTCTCATAGGTTTGAATTCCTACACTATCTACTCGCAGGTGTCCTCTCTTTTCCTCACTGCATCCCACGAATGTCTGCACTATTTCTCCTAAAACCCACAGATTTATTGAAAGAACCTTTCTCTATCACTTCTTCTCTATATGCTTGGCTCCTGCAAACTTCTTCATTCACTAGAATTCACTGACTTCCTCTCACTTCCTCTCACTTCCTCACATCTCCATCCTATATTCTTAGAAGTTATTTTTCAATTGACTCTTCTCTGTGTTTTAATGAGGATCTCATGATGACATGAAACTAACATGCAACTGATTATGATGGCATGAAAATCACATGCAACGTGTTAACTTCTGTTTAAAGTTACTTTGACATGGAAATGACATGCAACTTGTAAACTTATGTTTACATATACTTTACCTTGACATGAAACCTGTTAACTTCTTGTTCAAGTGTTGACATCAATGACAAACAATCTTTCAACATTTCAATGACAACTAATCTTTCAACAACTAATCTTTCATCAATTAAAATTAATCGTTCAATAATTAATCTTTCAACACCCCTAATGTCACACATCAGGGGCCATCTATTGTCGCCTAAAAATCACTCACAAATCTATATAGGTTATCACTAGAAGGGTCATCAATTCAATACATCAAAGTGCATACTCATGTAATTAATATGTTGTACTCAATAGAACATAAAACAAACTATGTAAAGTGGGATTTTTATCATCTATGTGACTGAAGAATGTGGGGTTTGTGTGATTTTCATATGTCTATGAATATGTTCCTTTGAAATCCATGCAAATTGAATAGAAGTAAAGTTTCAACCACATTCGATGCATTTATGATAAAAAATCCCACCAATAGTACTCTCACACTGAGGTACAAAGAGGTATCAAGCTCCTTAGAATTCAAGGTTAGTACCCTAAGTGGTTACATGTCCACTCAGACATGGAAATACACACCCAAGTGGCACCTCTTTCCCACTTGAAACCATTTTTTATCAAGCTTGATCAAAGCCTATCAATAAAGGCCCTATGTAATCATACAAGGTATAGAAGGAAAATCACTATTATGTTGTTCAAATGATTCTTGGAGAATTATATTCTCAAGATATCACTCTTGCACCCATAAAACCAATATTTTACATTGATCTCTCCCCTTGGAGATATTTTTTCACAATTCATGTTCAATTAGAGAAAGAGAATGTTCCAAGTGACAACAAAGGACCCTCCCAAGGAGAAGAGATCCCACATGCTCATCCCAATCCTATACGGTGTAATCAATTCGATATTTTCCATTGGTATACATATCATTGTTTCTTACGTTTTATATTTTAACTTTTAATGGCCATACTTTTCATATTTATGTTTATTTTTATTTATTTATCATGTATGGATGATTTGTGAATATGGGTTTATTATAAAATTCTAACTCTAGTGTTACCTTTGCCTAGTTAACACTTAATGGTCTCTTTTTTTTTCTCACTCAAGAAAGGAAAAAGACAAAACATTTAGCTAAGTTTGGTTTTCCCGATTTGACCATATCAAGGCCTTTAGATCCATACACAATGATCATAACCTTATGAGGGCACTAAGATCTTGATCCGAATTATTTTCGACACAAAATGAGAGCAGAGATATAACATAGAAATGTACAGAGATATTGCAAGAGAGACAACAATATAATAGAGATATATCGGAAATATAACAAGAGACACAGATATACAGTAATACACAATTTCTATTAATGAGAGAAATGTACAAAACTGTAGAAATACAAAGTGAAAGGCATGTTATAATGGTGGGAGCTTATCTCTAAGAAGAGATGTGATGGCTAATCGCATTCGCAAGAAGATGATTGTTACAATGAAGCTGCAAGTCCTTTTTAACATAAGTAAAATCCAAAAACCTGACCCCGGAAGATGAAAATCCAACAATTTTGTGGACCTCATTTTGGGTAGTTTGGTGTATCAACTTCCCGGGGGCGTAACTTTGGCATACGATCTTCATTTGGGGTGCGCAATAGCGCATTGGAAAGGTATCATTGAGGAGATTAATTTTGGTGGCTCAATCAGAGACTTTGGATTTCATTGTGGTGCTGAATCTCGAAAAACCTTCATTTAATCCCTTAAAATGGCCCCAAAAGTTTAGGATCCGAAAAACTACTAAAAATAATAATTTTCTAGAAAATTGTTTTGAGTCAGTTGGAATAGGTGGGTGGACACCGATATCCACCTGGATCAATCCTCCCTCCTTAGGAATAAATGGTATCCATTACGTTGAGTTCCTAGGGGAGAGGGAAAAGCGTTTGTTGAATATGCATCTTGATGAGCTACTTTCCTTGCTAGAGAAGTTGTGTTGCTTAGCTTGTTGGAGGTTGTCATGAACTTGTGGATGGAAGGGTTGGAAATTTTGACCCAATTTGGATACATGATATGACTCTATGAAGAAGGAATCCTTGTGCTTTTCTTCAATCTTATCGACCCGCATCTGTTGGACAGAAGGTGCTTGGATTTAGTCTGTAGTGGTTGTGGTGTTCTTATGTTCACCTTTTGAACAAACTGTGAAGACGTTGAATTTTTTAGTATGAGATACTACCTTGCGACACTGTTTAGGTGGAATGGTAATTGTAACTACCTATAGTATCCTGTACAGATGACCCCCCCAGAGTAACAATGACACTACGGGGTTGAGACTCATAAATAGGATGGCGCTTCCACATACATGGCTGGCCCAAAAGAACATCACAGACATCTACTAGGGAAACATCACATAATACCTCATCCTTGAAAGGATGGATTTTGTATGACAATCAAAATTGTTGGTTGACACGGAGATCCTTTCCATGGCAAAGCCACCCGATGTTGTATGGTTGTGGGTGTGGTGTTGTCCACAATCCCAAATGTTTTACAATTTCTACTGATATGAGGTTCTTCTGGCTTCCGCTATCAACAATGAAATGCAACGAGGTCCCCTTCACCCACATATGTGAATGGAAGAGGCACTCACCCTCTTCAAGATATACTAGTTCTTCTGGTTGAATTTTTGTGCTCGCGACAGTAGCAGTGGGGTCTGTGTCGATGATCTGTCTTCTTCCACTATTTTTTGAATCAGACTCTAAATCGGGGTTCAGATCCTTGTCTTTGATCTCAAACACTAATGAATGTTTTGAGAGACATACATTAGTGTTGTGATAGGGGCTATTGTGGAAATTGCACCACTTTCCAGTGTCCTTCTTCGTCTTTCTGTGACCCTTCTTTTCCTGTGGCTTCGAATGGTTTTTGGTAGGTTCTTTATTAGGGCCATATTGATCATACTTTGGCTGTTGTGGATTTGCAAAACCAAATACCTGTTTGTTTTGGTTCTTAAATATCTGCTTGATTTTAATAACATATCGATAAGCATCACCCAGTGATGAGATGTACAAAAAATCCATCTCAGTTTGGATGTATCTATGTAGAGCCCCACGGTATTTGATCTAGATTATTTTTGGCACAAAATGAGAGAGGAGATATAATAAATAAATGTATAGAGATATCTCGAATATCCAATAATATAACATAAATGTACCAGATATGAAACCATAAATAGAGAGATACAGTAATACACAATTTTTTACTACTGAGAAAAAATGTACAAAGACTGTAAAAATATAGAGTGAAAGACTCGCTAGAATGGTGGCAGCTAATCTCTAAGAAGAGATGTGTCCGCTACTCATATTTGCAAGAAGATGATTTTACAATGAGGATCCAAAGGCATTTTTATCATAAATAAAATCAAAAACCCTAACCCCGGAAGATGAAAAGCCAACAATTTTATGGACCTCATTTTGGGTAGTTTGGTGTATCAATTTCTCAGGGGCGTAACTTTGGAATATGATCTCTGTTTGGAGCGCACGATAGCTCATTGCAAAGGTATCATCGAGGAGATTAATTTTGGGGGCTCAATCAAAGCCTTTGACTATAATTGAGAAGCTATATCCCGAAAAACATTCATTTAGGCCCTCAAAATAGCCCCAAAAGTTAAAAACTGCTAAAAATAGTAAATTGCCAAAAAACTATTTTGAACCAGTTGGAAAAGGTGGTTGGCCACCGATATCCAATTGGATCAATCCTATATCCTTAGGAATCAATGGTATCCATTTCTTTGAGTGGCCGAGGGAGAGGGAAAATCGTTTGTTGAATTTGCATCTTGATGAACTGCTTGCCTTGTTGGAGAAGTTGCACTTCTTGACTTGTTGAAGGTTGTCACCAACCCATGGTTGGAAGGATTGGACCTTTTTAACCAGTCTGGCCACATGATATGCCTGTGTGGAGAAGGAATCTTTACATTTTTTTGCAATATTTTTTACCTACTTTTGTTGGATAGAAGGTACTCGGGTCGAGGCTGTAGTGGTTTCAATGTCCTTTTGTTCACCTTTTGAATAGATTGTGATGAAGCTTAATTTTATAGTATGAGATGCTACTTTGCAGCATTGTTTAGGTGGGACAATAGTTGGAACTACCTCTGGTATTCTGTAGAGATGACCCCCCAGAGTAACAATGACACTATGGGGTCGAGAGTCATATATAGCATGATGCTTCCACATATATGGTTGGCCTAAGAGAACATCAAAAAAATCCAGAGGGGAAACATCACAAAAATATAGCGGGGAAACATCACATAATACATCATCTTTGAAGGGTTGGATGTCGTATGTAAATTGACATTGTTGGATGACATGAAGATCTCATCCTTGGTGAAGCCACCAAATGTTGTATGCTTTCCGGTGTGGTGTTGTCTAAAATCCCAGCTGTTTGATGACATCTATATATATGAGGTTCTTATGACTTCCGCTATGAACAATAAAATGCAGCGGGGTCCCCTTCACCCACATCTTTGAATGAAAAATACAGTCCCCCTCTTCAAGATCTGTAGGTTCTTCTAGTTGAATTGTTGTAGTCACGAAAATAGTAGTGGGCTCTGCATCGATGATCTATCTTCTATCAATATTTTCTGAATCAGATTCTGAATTATTGTTCAAGTTCTTGTCTTTGATCTTGACCACCAATGACTTTTTTGAGAGACATTCATCGGTGTTGTGCCAAGGGATTTTGTGGAAATAACACCATTTTTTGGTGTCCTTCTTTGTCTTTCTATGACCCTTCTTTTCCTATGTCTTGGAATGGTTTTCGCGAGACTGTTTGTTAGGGTTGCCTTTATCATACTTTGGTTGTTGTAGATTTGTAGAATCGAACTCTCATTTGTTATGGTGCTTAAATTTCTGCTCGATTTTAACAACATATCGATAAGAAACATTGAGTGATGAGATCTCTAAAAAATCCATTTCAGTTTGGATGTATCTGTCTAGAGCCCCACAATACTTCAGAACCAAATTTCCTTCAGAGTCATTGATACCGATCTTGGTGCACAAGGTATGGAAGGTATTGGTGAACTCTGGAACTGCTTGGCCCCTCTCTTTCTACAGTGTCGTCCATCTCATGTACTGGTCCTCATAGTTGTCAACAAGGTAATATTGTTCCTTTACTGCATCCACAAAAAAATCCCAAGTGGGATCGACCACATATATTCCAGAATAAAATCCTCTATGGAACTTTTCTCCTAATAACCTTCTAGCAGATTTAGACATTTTTCTAGGGATCTGCATCTATATGTCCTTCAAATACGGTAATATCAAAATTAACTTGTACCTTGAAAGGTGAGGTGCCTCCAAAGTGGTCGCTTGATGAAAACACGTCGGTTTTTATCAACAAGCATTGAACGATGTGAGAAAAATTATCCATCATTTCGTCCCTCTGTTGCGCGAGAGCTTGCTCAAGCAACATATTAATAGAATTTTCTTCTCTGTCGTTTTTATTTTCTTCCACCATGGGCGGTTTCTTGGGCATGTGAGAGATATTTTCCTCAAGAGACACAAACTCTAGACCCAACTTTATATACTCAGACCTCATCGGAGACATGCATGAAAAAACGATCATGAGCAGCCTGCTCTGATACGACTGATCCAGATTATTTTTGGTACGAATTGAGAGCGGAGATATATCACAAAAACATATATAGATATTTCAAGAGTGACAATAATATAACATAGATATATCAAAAATATAACAAGAGACACATATATACAGTAATACACAGTTTCTATTAATGAGAAAAATGTGAAAAACTGTAGAAATACAGAGTGAAAGACTCGCTAGAATGGTGGTAGCTTATCTATGAGAAGAGATGTGATGGATACTCAAATTTGCAAGAAGATGATTGTTACAATCAGGCTCCAAGAAATTTTTAGCATAAATAAAATCCAAAACCCTAACCCTGAAAGATGAAAAGCCAACAGTTTTGTGGACCCTGTTTTGGGTAGTTTGGTGTATCAACTTCCCAAGGGCTAAACTTTGGCATACAATATTTGTTTGGTGTGAACGATAGCTCATTGGAAATGTATCATTGAGGATATTCATTTTGGGGGATCAAGCATAGCCTTAGGCTATGAATGAGGTGCTCGATCCCGAAAAATCTTCATTTAGGCCCTCAAAATGGCCCTAGAAGTTTAGGAACCAAAAGAATGCTAAAATTAGTAAGTTTTCATAAAATTGTTTTGAGATAGTTGGAATAGGTAGGTGGCCACTGATATCCACCTGGACCACATCTTTCTTAGAGGCCAAGGATAAACTCTAGAGGTAATGTGCAGTGCTTTGAGGCATTATTCATGGCTCTAGATGCTTCAAATATTTCTTTAGGAACAAAGGCATGGCCTTTTTCCTCGGATCATTTCCAAGGCCCTAGGACACACACCTACTACTGAAAACCACCGAGTGGCACCACCATTCCCAATAATAGGCCAATGTTACCCTCAAGAGGCCATTTCTAGTTGTTTGAGTTATCCTTCTTAGCCCTAGATGGCTAGAAGCTTCCTTTATGGACTAACATTGATGTTTCCTCCCCTAGTCATGTCCAGTACCATAAGACACATACCTAATGCTAAAAAATGCTACTAGTACCTATATACCTATTTAAAGGTACAAGGGAATCCCTCGAAAGGTCATTTATGGTGGTTTAAAGTGTTTTTCTTGGCCTTAGAATCCAAAGTGATTCATTTAGGACCTAAGTCTTGGGGTTGTTCCCATGACCATATCTAGGTTCTAGCGACTCATGATCAATGCCCAAAATATCATAATGTTGTCTATCATCATCTAGAGACCAATGATACCATAAAAAGGTCCTTTGTGGTGGTCCAACGTGTCTCTTATGGACCTATATGCCTAGAATCGTCCTTTAGGACCTTAAGCCTAAGTTTCATCTCTTAATCATGTCTTAGGACCCAATATCCATACATAGTCCTCAAAATATCCTAATGATTCTCATATCCCCACTTTAAGGCCAAATATCCCCTTGAGAGGTCATTTTATGGTTGTTTAAGGTGTCGTTCATGACACTTGAACTTTAGATGCTTATTAAGACCTGAAGAGGTCATGTATGGTGGTTTTAGGCATCATGTTTGGCCCTATATGCCTAGAATATTTGTACTTTATATAAGACTTTGGTTTCCCCCTCAACCATATTAAAGAATTAATAACCATACCTTATGATGAAAACCTTAACAAGGAACTAGCATCCTTTCTTAAAGGCCAAAATACCCTCTAGAGGTATTTTGTAGTACTTCAAATCCTTTTTCATGGATTTGGAGGCCTCACAACTTTCTTTAGGATCTAAGTCATGAAATTCTTCCCTAGATCATTTCCAATTCCTTAAGACACATAACCACTACTCAAAACCACCTATTGGCACTGATAACCCCAATCATAGGCCATTGATACCTTTATGTGGCCACATGTTGTTTTTCGAGGAATATTTCTTGGCCCCATATGGTTAGAAGCTTCCTTTTGGTACCTAATGTACATTTTTCCTCCCCTATCCATATCCAGTGCCCCAGGATCCATACCTAAGGCTGAAAAATGATAGTGGTACTTATATACTTAGTTAGAGGTAAAGGATGCCCTCGATAGGAAATTTGTGGTAGTTAAGGGTGCCATTCTTGATCCCATAAGACTATAGGATTCCTTTAGGTCCTAACTCTTGGGATTGTTCCCTCGACCATATCCATGTTCCATAGAGTTATAATTAATGTTCAAAAACTCATAATGCTAACTATCCCCATCCGAAGACCAAGGATGACCTTGGAAAATTCCTTTCTAGTGGTTGAACGTGTCATTGATGGCCCTATATGCCTAGAATATTCATCTAGGAACTAAGGCACTTGTTTCCTCTCTTGATCATGACCAAGGACCCAAGATCCATATTGAGTTCTCAAAATTTCCTAATGATTCCCATATCCTCACCTGAAGACCAAATATCCCCTTGAAAGGTCATCTATGGTTATTCCAGGCATCATTAATGACCTTTGGTCCCTAGAAGCTACCTAAAACATCAAGATTTTGGGTGTGGTCATTTGAGGTGTCGCGTTTGGACTTAGATGCCTAGAATTTGTGTACTTTAACCAAGCCTTAGGTTCCCCCCTTTGACCATATCAAGGAACTTGACCTATTTTAGTGTTGTCCATGGCACTTCAACCTAAGAAGTTATGTTTAGGGGCCTAGGGTTATTGTTTCCCTACCCTAATAAATGTCAAGGGCTTCAGGGTATTTTTTCCCTACAATAACTATGATCACGACCTCCATTCCCAATTGTATTGTGTGAAACATCTTAATGGAACACATATCCAACTACAAGGGAAAGGACCCCCTAGAAAGGGCTCATATCATTGTGTCTAGCTTGTATTCATGGCCCTTAAGCTCAAGAAGGTTCAACAAGGATAGAGCACATTATTGTTATACCTTTGGAAACATTACTTTTGCACAAGTATGCTTAGTAAGAATAGTGTGTACATGTTATAGGAACATGCTCTACAACGTGTGCACATTCTTTTCATTCAAATTTTTTTGGTAGGATTGAAAAATTCAAAATACCTCTTTTTTATTTGGATGCCTTGGATTTAGGTTGGGAATGACAAAATTGGTGGTTTTGACTACAAATACATCAAAACCTCCATTTTTTAATGTTCCTTAATATCTTTGTTTTTCAAACTATTCTCTATAGGCTACACAAATCCATCACCTCCATTTTGTTAAATGTCCCTCAATATCTTTGTTTTTCACATAATTTTTGTATAGGATACACAAATCAGTCATGGATGAAAGTACACAAAAATGTAAGTAAACTATTCAAATTTCAAATATATAATTTTTTATTATTTTTAATATATTTTTTCCTTCACAAATATCAAAATATTAAAATATTTACATTTGTTATTCCTACGATAACTTTTTATTTCAAATCTCATGACTTGATTTGAAGGATATAATGACTTCCATATTTAAAAAGAAATGTAAAATTAGGATTATAAATTTTGAAAAAATATTTGTGCACATGAACAATTTGTGTTCTCTACAATTCTAAAAAATTGTTTAAGAAAATTCCATCATTTAGATCCTGAAAACCTATGCATTACATTTGGCATGGATAATAACATACCACTATTAGAAAAAAATAAGTTTGACATAGTCATACACAAATTCTATAAATAAAAATTATATATTTGGAAATCTAATTCAATTTCCTACATTTCCTCTATTTACACCATATTCAAATTCATTGTGAAAGTATTTAGAATCATCCCTCCATGTTAATAAATAGTTGTTATTCCATGTTTGCATTGCCACTAACTCGCCATGAGAGACCATCATTAGCAACTTGCACTCATGGATCTCTCTCTCACTCTCACTCTCATCTTAACTCTAGATCTATCATGCACACAATTCTAAGTAAAGGTTTTCACCTCTAACAATAAGATGGATCTATGATAGTTGTGCATAAATCTTCCATATTCTTATCTACTTCTGTTGGAAAAATACTGAGAGGGGGAGTGAATCAGTATTTTGAGCTATTAACAATTTTTCACTTTTCTTTCACTGAAAAATATTAGTCTACTTTATAGAGACCAGTTATTGTATATTCTTATGAAAATAGTAGTGCATCCAGGGATTTCTTCATTCATCAGATGTCTTTTAAACAGTAATTCAACAAAATAAACTAACACAGATGAATAGGACACATGAACACCGAGATTTAAGGTGGAAACCCAATTAGGGAGAAAACCACCGCTGTTGTTGTCTCTGTCTTCAATGATTATTATTAAGAAAACATTCTACAACAATGTACTAGTGCAGACTCATACTAGTACGCAAGCTTCTACCTGCAGAAGGATACAACCTTCTCTCGTTTACCAGCCTTTCCTGGAAGGGAGCTTCAACCCCCTGAAGATAGCACCAGTTTCTACTGGTAGAATGCTACTGCTGAAGGGTTTAACCCTCATACTCATTGCTGACCACGTTTCATTAATTTTCACACTGGATCAGGCAGTTTCATCTAGTGGTTATGATAGTCACATAAATTATCTCAAGAGTAAACACATATCTACATACTATCAGGCAGTTACCAAAGGACACATAAAAACAACTCAATAAACCTGGAGATAATGCTTCTGATCTCGTGTTTGTTGAACCCACAACTGAGATCTCTCTGTCAGTGTAGATCTGCCGCCCAACTTCCATAAGGAGGTTCCTCTTTCTTCAAATCTTTCGTGCTGCCTGCACAAATGACCTCCCCTGCCAGTAGCTATCCTTATTGTCAGAAAATGGCCTCTGCGTCCTGCAAAAGGACCTCTGCAACCTCTCTCTGTCCTCCTTTTCCTCTACCCATATATATCTATAGGAAGAGCTTCGACCCCTTCTTATGCCCATTGGTCCAGGACCCGTTCAACGCTCATCGGGTCCCATATTTATTACCCGGAGGAAATCAGGCTCCTATTTAAATTTTGAATTAAACTTACGCGCGTCGATTCGAATCAGGTTTCGTCATTCCATATGCTAGCCCTGCTGGCTATAGGCCTTGGCCCCATAAGACCGTCCACACATGACCTCGGTCAAACCGCTCATCGGGGTTTCGACGTTTTTGATGTCACGATGTACATGCCTCCAGGATTCCCGATCCCCGATTTCCTGAGATTTAGCCCCATCCGGCTACACAATGGTCCATATGACCATTACCCATGATCACGACCTAACCCCGTCGGGGCTACGGGGTTTGTGATGCATCAATGCATTCACCCGGTGATTCCCGATCGTCCAAATCCCGACTCTCCATTCATATGCTAACATCTGGCCTCTACTACGCTTTTGTCCTCCTTCGTTGCTGTGCTGGCAGCTGTACCCCACTCATCGGGATTTCGCAGATCGCGATTTCGAAATGCATAGAACCTTTGTGCCCAGGATCTCCGATATCCCGATTTCCGATATGCCGACTCGCTCCTGATTTCCGACACCTATCCCTCAAATGGACGGTATCGATACCTTCGGGATTTCGGGACTTTCGATCTCTCGTTTCCTTCAACATCAGGAACTCCGATTTCCCGATGTTCGATATGCTGACGGTTCCTTGATATTCGACACCTGTCCCTCAGATGGACGGTCTCGATCATCGATGCCTCTGCTGACGTCACACTGGTTTGACACGTGTTAGATTCTGCCACGTGTCACTCTGATTCGTGACTTTCATGTGCCTGAAGTGTTGAATTTGCCTGACACCTGTCATTCCCTGGTTGTGCCACGTGTCCCTTTGCTGACGTGGTATGATTTCGTGGGTTGAATCAACGGTTCAGATGCAATCTTGGCTCAACGGCTGCGATTACATCGCGAAATCGCATATCGCGATTTCGGGGTTTTCGTTGTCATTGTTCACGAGACTCCTGAAAATCCGATTCACGATTCTCCGATGAAGCCCCCTGTTTACACGTGGATGGTTCCGATCACTGCTTGATTTAATGGTTGTGATCAAATCGCGAAATTGCATATCGCGATTTCGGGGTGTTCGTTGTCGAGTGAACTGGACATTTCAAAGTCTCGATCCCCGATTCTCCGATGGGGCCTCCAGGCTGCCATGCGTCCACACAAATAGACGGTCCAGATCTCGTCGGGAATTCACCTTGGCTTTAACGGCTGTGATCAAATCGCGATTTCAGAGTTTTTGATGTCAAGTGAATTGGACATTATAAACTCCCGATCCCCGAATCTCCGATGACTTATCTCCTTCGCAACTTCTGCAGATCTGACGGTTGTCGATCTTTCGGGAAATTTGAATGGAATCCAATGGTCACTGGATCTCTGTATTCCTTCTTCTCTGTAATC
>JASDQU010101966.1:375917-394035 GCA_032191745.1 Picea mariana
TCGGAGAATCGGGAATCAGAGTTTCACGAGTCTCGTGAACAATGACAACGAAAACCCCAAAATCGCGATATGCGATTTCACGATGTAATCGCAGCCGTTGAGCCAAGATTGCATCTAAACCGTTGATTCAACCCATGAAAGCACACCACGTCAGCAAAGGGACACGTGGCACAACCAGGGAATGACAGGTGTCAGGCAGATTCAACACTTCAGGTACATGAAAGTCACGAATCAGAGTGACACGTGGCAAAATCTAACACGTGTCAAACCAGTGTGACGTCAACAGAGGCATCGATGATCGGGACCGTCCATCTGAGGGACAGATGTCGAAGATCAAGGCACCATCGGCATATCGGACATCGGGAAATCAGAGTTCCTGATGTTGAAGGAAATGAGAGATCGAAAGTCCCGAAATCTCGAAGGTATCGAGACCGTCCATTTGAGGGACAGGTGTCGGAAATCAGGAGCGAGTCGGCATATCGGAAATCGGGATATCGGAGATCCCGGGCACAAAGGTTCTGTGCATTTCGAAATCGCGATCCACGAAATCCCGATGAGTGGGGTACAGCTGTCAGCACAACAGCGAAGGAGGACAGAGGCGTAGTAGAGGCCAGCTGTTAGCATATGAATGGAGCGTCAGGATTTGGACGATCGGGAATCACCGGATGAATGCATTGATGCATCACAAACCTCGTAGCCCCGACGGGGTTAGGTCGTGATCATGGGTAATGGTCATATGGACCATTGTGTAGCCAGATGGGGCTAAAGCTCGGGAAATCGGGGATCGGGAATCCTGGAGGCATGTACATCGTGACATCGAAAACGTCGAAACCCCGATGAGTGGTTTGACCTAGGTCATGTTTTGACGGTCTTATGGGGCCAAGGCCTATAGTCAGCAGGGCTAGCATATGGAATGCCGAAACCTGATTCGAAACAACGTGCGTAAGTTTAATTCAAAATTTTAATAGGAGCCCGATTTCCTCCGGGTAATAAATATGGGACCCGATGAGCATTGAACTGGTCCTGGACCAATGGGCATAAGAAGGGGTCGAAGCTCTTCCTACAGAGATATGGGCAGAGGAAAAGGAGGACAGAGAGAGGTTGCAGAGGTCCTTTTGCAGGACACAGAGGCCATTTTCTGACAACAAGGATAGCTACTGGCGGGTGAGGTCATTTGTGCAGGCAGCATGGAAGATTTGAAGAAAGAGGAACCTCCTTGTGGCATTTGGGCGACAGATCTACATTGACAGAGAGATCTCAGCTGTGGGTTCAGAAAACACGAGATCAGAAGAAGGAACCTCCTTGTGACAGTTGGGCGGCAGATCTACATTGACAGAGAGATCTCAGCTGTGGGTTCATCAAACACGAGATCAGAAGCATTATCTCCAGGTTTATTGAGTTGTTTTTATGTGTCCTTTGGTAACTGCCTAATAGTCTGTAGATCTGTGTTTACTCTTGAGATAATTTCTGTGACTATCATAACCACTAGATGAAACTGCCTGATCCAGTGTGAAAATTAATGAAACGTGGTCAGCAGTGAGTATGAGGGTTAAACCCTTCAACAGTAGTATTCTACCAGTATAAACTGGTGCTATCTTCAGGGGGTTGAAGCTCCCTTCCAGGAAAGGCTAGTAAATGAGAGAAGGTTGTAGCCTTCTGCAGGTAGAAGCCTCCGTACTAGTATGAGTCTGCACTAGTACATTGTTGTAGAATGTTTTCTTAATAATAATCATTAAAGACAGAGACAACAACAACGGTGGTTTTCTCCCTAATTGGGTTTCCACCTTAAATCCCGGTGTTCATGTGTCCTATTCATCTGTGTTAGTTTATTTTGTTGAATTAATGTTTAAAAGACATCTGATGAATGAAGAAATCCCTGGATGCACTACTGTTTTCATAAGAATATAGAATAACTGGTCTCTATAAAGTAGACTAATATTTTTCAGTGAAAGAAAAGTTAAAAATTGTTAATAGCTCAAAATACTGATTCACCCCCCCTCTCAGTATTTTTCCAACACCCTTACTTTGAACAGTACCATGGAGAGGACTTACATCACAATATATCTTAATACTAAACAAGGGCCACACAAATAACTATTACACATCATTCTTGATGAATGGGTTATTGTTCCCACCTGAATCCATCGAGGTTGTAGGTACCGAAGTTCATTCCCTAGAGTGATAGAGGTAGATGAAGCTTCAACTCAGCAATGTATCGTTCACTATGGAGAGAGAGCTCATGGTGGAGGTAACTTTAGATCATTGTTGAAAAATTCAACATCGACAAAAAGTCGGTGAGGTTCTGGAAAACATTGTTTCAGAAAAAGTCGACAAAAAATTGGAAAACCACGACAAACATTATAAAATACAAACTATATTCATTTTTTTTCAAAAATTTAAACATATAAAGAAACAACAACATCATATAAACATATTCACACACAATTATGGAGAAATCACTGATATATATGATGTAGTGGATGCCAAATAAAATATGATACATCAAATTCCATACCGAATCTTGAACCATGATAGTTGTCCAATCAAGGACTCAAAAGTGGAGAACCAATACAAAATGACATCACATATATAAATTTATCTCATCATCATGAGGTAGATGTACAATGAAATGTTTTAAAACTTGGACTCGGACTTGGACTCAAACTCAGATTGACTCGGATTGATCTTATTTCAATGACTTGCTTTACTAAAAATTACATAAAATATTTAAATTTTAATGAAAAAATTATATTTTAAAAATTACAAACCATGATTCCAAAATATTATTGAAACTTTGAAAGAAAACATTATGAATAAATGAGCAAGAACATTTGAATGACAAACAATATTCCACCATCGCTTATATTCATATCCTCATCATTAGTATCAATCTTTGCCTCTACCTTGATCCTCTAGAGACATCAATGAACACCTCCCAATTTTGATGAAACTATCTAATCGAAGCCTTATAATATGGTAGAAAAATCTTAACATGCCTAATCAATGATTTTGGTTTGAGTGAAAGGTACATTTTTGCTAAGTTCATGTTAAAGGAGTTCAACAATCAATATCACCAACATCGAGGTACATAAAGGGTTTTGTGCTCTTGATTAAATTCCCAATCGCATGCCCTCATACGTGATAGAATCCAATAAAAAATGTTGCAATCCTACCAATCCTGAAATACTAAAAAATTGTTAAGTTTGTTGGATTTTGAATGTGATATGAAATTCAACCGTCTCCATATCAAGTCCAATGAGGTTGGAACCACTCTCAAACATGATGAAACAATTGATGGTAATGTTAAAAATGTAAGATAAAGGATAAAAATGAAAGATAAAGGAAATTGCCATCGTTTTGGGTCAAACCCTTTAATTTTTTTTTTCTTGCATGTTGGTCAGGTCTAGTACCTACTCGACCGAGTCAAGCCCTTCTTCCTTGTCCAACAATGACAAACACAAATGAGAAAAAAAACTCAAAAAATCTACTTTATCCCCATGATTACCACTTACTAGCTAATGTCTTTTATGAATAAGTTGTGGCTTTTATGAAAAAGTCATGACTTATTCAAATTAAAGAAAAACACGACTTTTTCTAGCAGATTTTTCATCGGTCGGAAAAATTCTCGAAAAATCGTAGGCTTTTTCAACAGTTCTTTAGATGGCAATCTGACAGGTCAACAAGAATCTCATCTTTGTCTAGAAGTGTGGATATGGTCCACTTGGGCATATAATGTAACCTCGTTGAAGAGGCTCGATTAGATGGATTAGTCAAGAAGTTGCCATTTGTGTCATTGAAAGTTCCCATCAACCGGAAGATGAATGCTAGGAGGAGGCACCTTGTATATATGAGTCATAGATATGGTCCTCATCAACCACATCCTTTGGATTAGTGACAATTGGTTGAGTGCTTGAGGAACCACTTATAGGAATAAGAGGGAATCAATGTTGGAAAGTCAAGGACAATGATTCTCTAAAAAAATTGAGAATCATCAATAGGCAAATCATCTATAAGTAGTAGAGAATATCTTTGCAGATTGTGAGTAGGGACTTTAACAAAGATAACATATTGACATTTAGGCAATTTGTGAGTGGAAGGGTCATATACAACAATATCCCTAAAAAAATTTATTGTAGCCAACTGAAGTATATTAGTGAGTCAATGGTGGAGGGTTTAAATTCGAGGAAGAAAAAAGATGATCCAAGAAAACCCTAGTTCTACAATCACAAAAAAACATTGATCAATACGACTAGTGAAAAGTCTTTGGATCAACCGTTGAATTGAGTAAGGTTCATCCTCGCTTTGATACCATGTTGAGATTCACAAGTGATAGTAAGAGAATTGAAAAAAACCAAGAACAAACCCAAATTCCATAATAATAACCAATCACAAGCGAGATAGAAAGAGAAACAATATTCAAGTACAAGAACAAGCTAAAGATAAAAGAGCCCAAGCAGAAGAAAGATCAATACTTATGGTTCCCATAGGATAAAAAATTTATCAATGGATGGAGAAGAAGAGAGATCATTACTTACGATACCCATAGGCTAAACACTTTATCAATGGATGAATGAATCACTTTAGGGAATAACACAAAGGAGAGTTGGTGTATATATACACAACTCAAGGGGTTGTGTGTTTTCCCCAATAGGGGTTACGAGCTGACATGTCCAAATTTGGTCTTACCATAATTAAAAATGGAATCATGATACAATATGATTCCAGCATGGCCCAAAGTGAATATTGTACCCTTAATTTCAACATCTTAATTGCAAAAGGTCTACACTTTACCTTTTTTTCCATAAAATAATAATTTTGTACATCAGTGAAAAGTTACTTGGAGTTACGTGTAATTAATTTCATTTGGAAATTAACTCCATGTTGTTTGCAATATTTGAAAATTAGTACATACAACCAATGTTCAGAAATATCTAGTTTCTCACTCCTGAAGATGATCCTAGGGCAGGATCGAAATTGTTGAGGTTAAAAAACTAGAACATAGTCTCATAATACCTATTACAATACTAAAACTAGTTTTCTCCCCTATGTCAGAAATATTCTTGAACTCAATTCTATAGTATTCCAAACAATCACCCTCCAACTGGTATTGTGCTAATCCCAATTGTCCTTGTTGATACAAAAAAATTTCATGGATTATAATTAAATTAATTATATTAATAATAGAAAAAACTATATATGGTCTTGCACATGCCATGATATACATAACACTATTAATTAACCTCCAAATAAATGAAAAATCCTTTCAGATATTTGGCCAACTATCATAGTTATGAAAAGAGTGAGAAACTTGTTATCCCCATTTTGTGGGATAACCAAGGAGATCATGTCTCAAGGCCCTTAGGTTGGAGATATGGCATTTCGAGAGACTACATGACCAACAATGTCCACTTGCACATACAAAATCCCACTCTATCACCACATCTGATCCATTTTCAATGCATCCACCACACCATCTAGCTTATGGAAGGCATAAGGGTTTTTCTCCATGCAGTACAAGTCAAGTTTTGTGGCAGGTAATCACCTTAATATTTAAGACATTTGAACATGTTGTATTTAAGCTACTTTTGATTATAGAATGCCTTCTTGGACATTATGCCTTTGACCCTGTTTCACCTTGGTGAGTGTCATATATTTCCTAGTAAGTGGCCAACCTTTGGGGAAGGTTTTTGTCTGGGGGTCCCTTGAGGGGTTATCGTACCAATAATAGCTGATCATATAATCCAAACCCTAGCCAAGAGATAGTTCAAGAAAACACCCAAACTGCTAGCTGCAACAGCTGCTCCTATAGTTCTCCTCCACACATGCGCACCAAACTGGGAACTGTAGTGTGCGCCAGTTGATGCTCTGCAATTCTGAGAGATGTCAAAATGAGAACTAGTGCCCTGTATTTATACTGGTGTTGGGGTCGACTTCTCCTTCTAGATATGTGTCTGTTTAGTCACTAGTACATATTGTAAAAATTACGATGTTCTATTTGCGACGTTATGGACAAAATTGTTCATATTGTCACAAAATAGAGAAAATTAAAAAAAAAAAAATCATCTTGCCCGATAATGTCAGTCTTCCCACATTGACGTCTCTCTTGCCACATTGACATCTCTCTTTCCACATTGTCGTCACTGTTTCCACATTTTCCACCTAGTCGTCTCTCTTTCCACATTTATGACATAGACGTCTCCCTTACCACGTTTGTGAAGATTGTTGCCGCAATTGCGACATGGTGGAAACTAGGTTTTCCCCCTCCAACGGTCACCTTAGTATGTTGACCAAGTCAAAATACTAACAGTCACTTTAGGTTTTTATAATGTTGGAATTGGGACGTGATAAAATCTATAAATATGTTTCATTTGATGGATGTTGCGATAAGTTTTCTATAATAACGATGCTTCAAAAATGGTTTGTGGGTCTTCTCGACGAACAAAAGACAAGTATTTGTGTCAGTATAAGTCTGTGGGGAAGAATGTCAGAAAACATTAGAGCTGGGAAAATAATTAAAGAGGGTGAAAAGGGTGAAGGTAAATGTTATTGAGTGAGTCTATCCACCTCCAATTCCTACTTCCTCAGAGCCCCGTAATACATATCACTAATCCCCAAAAGGTATTCCATGTCCATCAACAACTGCTAGTAGTCGGCCCTCATCACAGACACTCTCTCTATGAGAGTATGAAATTCATCCATGGAAAATCCCCCATCTGAAATACCATGTGCCATTGATGCCCTCCATCAGTAATATGCCACCAATGCATGCGTCATCAATCATATATATAGCAATGGACATACCTCCACCAGATGCATGATGAATAACACAAGTGATAACTCAAATTTCTCAAATATGATATTATTCATAAAGAATAAGACCCTAATCCAATGGATCTACAGATCTTGTACAATATATCTAATAGATTATAACAAAATGAAGATAAGCCTCAACCAGATGAAGGAGAGAAGCTACAAGCCTCCAAAGGCCACCTGGATACAATGCATGAATAATGAGATGAGATATGGGCCATATGAAGTTCCAAACCTCCCAACTGGATAGGTCATGCTCTGCTGGAAGATTGGATACCCTCAACAATTTGAACCTGATGCCAAAGATCTCCAAATACTCCAAAGAAGATGCCAAACTATATATCGGGTCAATGTTGAACCCATGGTGAAGTCTCGGGATGAAAAATGAAGTTTTGACCCACCAAATGCACAAAAGTAAACATTGCATAACAGAGGATAACCTTTTAGTGTTTTGCAATGACTCATGAAAATAACAGTGGATAGAAAATTGGAGTGGAAATGGATAGCCTCCCAATCTAAAGTTTTGTTTTCTTTTGGCAAAAAGCTCTAACACCTAGTCAACAAGGTATGGAAACCAATAGAATTTTGGCACCCAATCAATAGGGAATGAAACCTATAGAAGTTTGACACCCAACTAGTAGAAAGAATCACTTTGATACCACTAGTGATGTATCTAGCTACACTCATAAAGAGCCATCATTAAATTATAATATAAGAGACAAACACAATGTAATAAATTTAAATACAACAACAACAAAGGGACATAACCTAAGAGACACAAGAATTCCTAACCAATCAATGCAAATAAGTATACAATCAGAAGGATCATTGTATCAATCAAATCTCATTCATTCATTATCGATTCTATATTATTGTTAACTTTCTAACCCTAGAACCTAGGTAAATTGTTTACTAGTGATTTCCTTGCTGTAAATTAGATTAACAACTCACAAAACAAAATACACCGCTTGAATAATTAACTAAAATAAATAGAGGAAGAAAAGAAACCAATTCTTAACACACAAATATTTTTTCCCTTCAAATCAAATTATCATTATAATAATATCAAAGCTTACAAAGGCTCCCTTACAGGGAAAATGACCCACAGAGAAATACAAAAAACTATAGACAACACCTGCAAACCCTAGAAACTCCTCGGTTGTACGGTCCAGTACATCCACTTTTCCAGACATGTACGGACTTGTCCTCATTGTCACCCACGTACTGGATGTCGACCACCTTACAAATGACCCAAGGCCAATCTTCAGGTAGACCCAACAACCAGCTCGTTTCCCGCACCACCTTTCTCACGAATGGAAAACCTCTACCGTCAACAAATAAAACACAATACATCACATTGGCTTCATGGAGTCAACAACAGAACGGGACTTGAAAAATGAAAACCACAAGAAATCACATCATCCACAAAGGATCTCAATGACTCAAATCCAACCTATATATACTAGATCCCACAACCATCCGAAGAAGTTACCAAGAATTTTCCCAAGGAATACAAATGCAAGCCTTGCAAGGGAGCCACAACGATTGCCCAAACTCCATGACAAGTGGAGAAGAGTTCTCTTTCAAAGCGCCTCCCAAGATGATTTTTCACTACACTTACCACCCATGTGCTACTGAGCGACATGATAACAAGCCAAGAACCGACCAACCTTGCAAATGGCCCTAGGCCAATCTTCGAGTGGACCCGGTACTAGGCAGCTCCTTTTTATCACCACATCACCCATGGTCCTCATTTCCTCCTCCATGTTTCCTTAGTCCTCCTAGGGATAAACACTAAGACACTTGGAATTTGAGAAAAAAGAATAGGAAACATGTGGAAACACATGGATTATGATTCAATTAAAAAAAATGAATATATACAGGAAATTATATATAAAGTTATTGTAGTTTCATAGGGAAAACATGGAATGATATATTAATGAGGGAAGAGAGTAGCATACATCCATGATATAATGGTAAGTGAACTATAAATACATGAATTAGATTAGAATGATGGTAGAGTGTTAAATTTTTCATGTTTTAGGAGGTAGTGTGATATATCTAGGGAGGTTACAATAATTTAGGGAGGTTACAACCAATCCCCATTTTTCCTCAACCAATATATTTGACCAAAAACTGATATCCAAGCATGAATCTACCTCAAAATATCTATAATTGACTCATTTACACCCTAATACATCATTACCACATCAAAAAGTAACATTTTACTTCATAGATGTCGAATCTGGCAAACAATTTTTGAAAAACCAATTCTAGGACAAAGCATAGTGAAACTAATAGAAAGCATAGTGTGCTAGGAAAAATGGAGTTTTGGAGGACTTCTCGAGGTCCAAATATAGATATAAAAAGTGTTATATAAATCCAAGGATGTATACTAACTGATGAAATGCTTAAGCAACAAAATTGACATGATCTAGCCCTTCAAACTTATCTTCTCCCAAAAGTACTCAGAAAGCGTAGCGTGCTGCTCCAAAATGTGGAAGAAAGGTCATTTTCAAGTGGTGTTTTTCTCTTCATGCATGCTATATTTGACCAAAATTTTCCCCTAGATAGTCCAAAGTGATGTACAAGTCATGAGGAGTCTGAAAATACAAATCATTTGTCATTTTGAATCCTCCATCAAAGATCCATTGCTTGTAATGACAACATTGTCCCTTACTAGATTCATAATGGATTTGTAACAGTTGGTGCTGAGAATATGTCTGAATATTTAGGAAAATATGTCACACTTCACTTTGAAGGGTTGTGAAGACTGTCTTTGGTTTTCAAAATCAAGTTGAGGAAGTCCTATAACACCCAGAGACACTAGAAAATGTTGTAAATCTTGCAGAAAGGTCTCTGTAATGAGTTTCCATGTGATTTAAATGCAAAGGATTATGTAATGGAAACAACAACAATGATTTGTAGTATAAGCTAGGTATAGGCATAAATACCCCTTAGTTGATGCAGGTATATTAAGCTTCAGGATATGTTGAGCATGCATTAGTAAACATTGTGGAATGATACTTTTATTTTAAAGCAAGATGCAATGAAGAGGGTTATTTAAGAAAGTCATTGAATTTTTGTTGGGAATTATGTTTATATGTTGTATAAGTTTGACTATAACAGTGACCAAACTAGGATCCATCCCTTTTCTTTGCATTTGACAAGGAGTTTCAGGGCATCCCTGGCATGCCAATTTCGGGCTTAACTAACATAGGTTGCCTTTCACAACACTATGATTACATAATAAATACTACCCAACTTAACCTGCAAAATGTTTTTTCCCACCTGTTCTTTAGCTAAAGTTGAGGGTCCATTTCAAATGGTCAAATCTATCCAAATATCATAATTCCCATCATTCTTATTTCTTGCACAAAAATCTCAAAGCAAGTGAAGGCCAACAAACCTCTACCACACCCATTGAATCACCCTTGAGTCAATTCTATTTCTTTGATGTTATTTGATCTTCTAATTCCCCTTGAAATGAAGAGGCCAATTCTTGAATAAAGGTAAGAGCATGAGCCAAAAATTGCTTGAATACATCTAACTACTTGGTCCACTTAACACAATTGAAACACCAACAATGAAATATTGATCTCTCTCTTAATCTAGTTCTACTAGTTGCATCTACATTATTTCTTCCCATTTCGTATCTACAAATGCTTCCAACTACTACAAATCTAAGTGTCTTGGGTATCCTGGTCTAAACTCTTAGAGATAGTTTCTATCTACTAAGGTTTCATCATGTAGCTCAGTGATTTTATCATCCACAACCTAAATCTCCTAAAACTTATCTCTCTTCTCCAAAGGATTATTGAGTGCTCGATCCTCATTGTTTGACATTGCTTTGAAAATGCCAATATTTAAATGGTTATGTTGTTGCATGTGATCTTGAGGCTTAAATATGTTTTGAGTAGATTTTAGAAGGAAATTGTGGCACCTATTGAGTCAATTCTATTGCTTCGATATTAACTGATATTCTAATTCCCCTTGAAATGAAGAGGCCAATTCTTGAATAAAGGTAAGAGCATGAGCCAAAAATTTCTTGAATACATATAGCTACTTGGTCCACTTAACACAATTGAAACACCAACAATGAAATATTGATCTTTCTCTTAATCTAGTTCTACTAGTTGCATCTACATTATTTCTTCCCATTCCGTATCTACAAATGCTTCCAACTATTACAAATCTAAGTGTCTTGGGTAGCCTGGTCTAAACTCTTAGAGAGAATTTCTATCTACTAAGGTTGCATCATGTAGCTCAGTGATTTTATCATCCACAACCTAAATCTCCTAAAACTTATCTCTCTTCTCCAAAGGATTACTGAGTGCTCAATCCTCGTTGTTTGACATTGCTTTGAAAATGCCAATATTTAAATTTTTATGTTGTTTCATGTGATCTCGAGGCTTAGATATGTTTTGAGTAGATTTTAGAAGGAAATTGTGGCACCTATAGAGTGTTACTTGTGTTTATTGTGGATTGTTGGTTAAGATTGGATTTTTGGTGTATTCCTTGATAATATTTGAACTTTTTCATGAGTTGAATTTAGAACTTATGTCTTTCCTAATATGGTTTTAGGTAGCAAGAGTGATACATATTTGTACATCTTGAGTATTGAAGCAAAAGGGTATACTGAATCGAATGTGTTGGATGGTTGTGGAAACTATATAAATGAATGTATGGAGGATGTAGTTGTCTTACGGATGAGATTTCCATATTTTCATGTGAGTTATGGATGTAACTCTTTAAATATGTATATGTTGAAGAATTGGTATTGATGAATATCACATACATAGTTATATTTTGTAATATGGTTTGGTTTTGTAATTGGAATTCAATGTGGGCATACCCAGGGCATTCTAAGAGAAGTACATGTTTTTTTATCATCCACCTTTTTAGTATCACAAAGATGATAAATTATCTTATCCCACGTCATTTTAGAAATTCTCCAATTCCCTATTTCACTATGGAACTCATGAAAGTTTGTCCTTATTAAACAAAATTTTAGGAAGTAATTTTTAAATGTATAATATATTTGTTTAAGTGGTATATAAAACTGACTTAAAAACCTTGGGGTTTTTGTTTCAATAGTTTTATGAGGACATCAAGATAGGATTATGATTTTAAATATCAGGAATTTGATCTTAAAATTCTATTATTAGTATCCATTGGTTGAGTGATGATGGACCTTTTGTGCTAGTTGAATGATTTTTTCTGGTTGAAGCTTTGATTTTATGTTTCCTAGGATCGATGTGGGATATAAAGGGTGTTAAAAATCGGTATAACTTATGTATTTTTTGTGTTAAATCAAAAATTGAAACGGCTTGTTCATTAATGTTCCACAATGTTTGACAACGAGAGGCGACAGGTGTGGGGGGATAGTCTGTGATCACGAAGGGAATATTATTGTCCACTATGCTTGGGGGTTAGGGAACACTTCAAACAATACCTCTGTGGCATATGATTTGTGGCAAGGTAATACCACAGAGGGAGTAATACCACAAAACTGGATTAGATTAAACTGTAAACCATGATTTATACCCAATGTGAGAGCGAATTCGCTACCAGAAATTTCTGTATTTCTGGAAATGGGGCGAATGGAAGCTTGGAGCTCCAAATTGCAGGAGCGAAATACATTTTTTTTCTTCTCTCCCTCATAAAAACCCGAGCTAACCCTCTATACTATATTTTTTTAAATAAATTAGGGATGAAAAATAAAAGTTTAAAAAAACCGCTCCAATATAAAAAAATCGCCCAATAAAAATTTGGAACCCCTTTAATTTCACCCCCGAGAAAAATTTCACCCCTAAAATCACCCATGAAGACAAACCAACAATTTTGAATTGAAAACTAGCAAAAATATTATTTTCTTAATGAAATGTTCAATATGAGATGCATATATTGCACAATCCAAGTGCAGTAAGAATTTTTCGGGTTGTTTAATCTCATTATTGAATTAACATCGAATATCAAGAAAAAATGCATCACCAATGCAAACTGGAGAAGGAGAAAAACATTGAACTAGAGGGAAATGCAAATTCTTAGATACAATTTGTGAGTGAAAACGAGGTGGGACTCACGCCCATTCAAGGTTTTGTGCTCGTGCCCAAAGAAACTACTTTCAAGGAGACTGGTGTCCAAATAAACTACTTTCAAGGAGACTCGCACCCTTTCAAGGAAACTCGTACCCAAGGAGATAGCTTGTGGAGGTCACATGGAGAGAGTTCACTAGATGCAAGGTTAGAGAGAGCTCGCAGAGGGCACTGACCAGGAGAGAGAGTTTGCAAAGAGAATGGTAAGTTGTTGAAAATACTTCTTTGTATTTTTCTCGAAATGTTTACTTCAAAAACACTCCCACACTTCACTTGTGAACCCTCGACTTGATTATGGAATCAACCAAACCATTACCATAACTCGAATCAGACCCTCGACTCAATTGCTTTGAACCTGACTTAGTGAATTTCTTCCACAACTTGGGCCAAAACCTCAACTTTCTCTACATAGAAAATCCTTCCACAACTCAAACTAGAAACCTCGGCCCTAGTTTTATTTGAACCTAAACTTAATAACTCTTTCCACAACTCATCTTAGAACCTTGGGTTTGATCACTTCGAATCTCTTCCAGAACTTGGGCTCGAGACGTCGACTTTCTTTCCTTCAAATCTCTTCCAGAACTAGGCCTAGAATCTTGGCTTGCTCTAAGCTTGGTTTAATGGAAATCCCCCCTTAGTTCGGCTTGGTTTAATGGAAATCCCCCCATAGTTGATGGTAATGGTTATGAGGTTCAAAGGAATGGTTGGGTTACTTCTCATGCTACCAAATGTCTGGAATCCCTAGCAGCTACAAAATGGGTTTTCATGGATAACCAAATGTGTGGAAGCCCTGGCAGCTACAAAATGGATGGATAACTAATGAAAAGTCAAGGAGGGAAGAAGAAAGTGGAGGTAGACAAATTTAAGTATTCTCATGTTTTCATATGATTAATGTTATTTTTGTTCAATATTGTTAGTATTCTTATACAATTAGGTCATGTGTGCATTCCACTCATCCTATAAATGACCAGGTTGTGAGAAATGGCACTAGCTCCCTCTCATCATCACCTCAATTCCTATATTGTTATAAAGTCCATGTGTTTCTTCTACTCATGTTATTCTTCTAAATACAACACCTATTTGGTAACAATTCCTCTCACCAAATCCCTTCTAGAATGGTGTAACAATGTTAGGGTTACATTAAAGCATGAAGAGCAATTATGACAACAGTCCAACCTACTTGTTTGAACAATAATTGCATTGGGTTTCCATTTTGGGAATGCAATGTAATTACAATAAGATTCAAAACCACATGTGACCCAAAATAATCATGTTAAGCTTCTAGTTGGAATGTGTAGTATAATTATGTCAGGCTACAAACCACGCAAAAGGTAAAAAAAACACATAATTATTCCACAAGTTTTCCATAGATTATAAGACAAGAACATAGCCAACATATTCCTTGAAAGACTCTTTGCCATGCCCACTCTGGGCATATACATAAATCAGTGCAATCCATGAAATAATGTCTTGTTTAGGCATTTTCTCACAGACTTTGTGAGCATCTTCTATTCTTCAGCATTTAGCATAAAGAGTAACCAGAGTATTCCCAATTGAGAGGTCTGATTCAAACTTCCTTTTCAAAATACAAGAATGGATTCCCTTGTCATGTTCCATAGCTCCAAGGGATGCAGATGAACTTAGCACACTAGCAAACATGAATTGATCAGGCTTTATGCGAGCCCTTTTCATCTTACAAAATATTTCAAGGGCTTCATCATAATGTTCATTTTTTACATATCCTGCAATCATGGTTTTCCATAAAACAACATCTTTCTCAAGAATGCTATGAAACACTTGAAATGCATCCTCTATCATCCCACATTGAGAATACATGGTGACTAGGGCACTATCCAGACAAATATATGGCTCAATTATAAATTTAATAATGTGGGTATGACGCTGCATACCTAATTTTACATCAACAAGGTCACAACATGCCTTAAGAACAATCACAATAATTGACTGGTTTGCAGTGATTCATGCTCGCTGCATTTCACAAAAATGTGAAAGAGCCTTCTCACCACAATTGTTGTGGGCATATCCTAAAATAACTGCAGACCATGAGCCTATGTCTCACTTGGTCATTAGGCAGAAGAGTTTTCTCACATCATCTGTACTACCACATCTTCTATACATGTTAAGGAGGCAATTTCCCATTGAAACATCCAACCCATATCCAGTTTTAATGATATGGGTATGGATCTCCTTACCATATCCTAAAGTTTCCAAACTAGCACATGCCTGGAGAATAATTGCAAAGATGAATTGATCTGATTGCATACCTGCTCGTTGCATTTCGCATAAGAGGTCCAGTGCCTCCTCTCCAAAATTAGCCTGAGCATACCCTGTAAGCATTGCACTCAATAAGATCAAGTCATGTTTGGTTTCTCTTTTGAACACTTTGTGTGCATACTCTATGCTACTGCACTTAGCATACATGGTAACAAGGGCACTAGTTGCAGATATATTTAACTCAAATCCAGTTTTGATCACATGGACGTGAAGCTCTTTGCCATATTCTAGAACACCAAGGTTTGCACAAGCCCAAAGAACACTAAAAAATGTAAATATTTCCAATCTTAGGCTTAGATGATGCATTTCATAAAAGAGTTCGAGGGCTTGCAGATCAAGTTCATTCAGCACACATGCTGCAATCATTGAATTCCACAATGTCGAGCTTACTGTGGCCATTTCATCAAACACTTTGCATGCATAATATACAATCCCAGATTTTGGATACATTGTAACAAGAGCACACCCCACAGAAACATCTAACTAAAACCTAGTTTTAGCAATGTGAGCATGCAACTCCATCCCCTGATTGACAACTCCAAGAATCACACAAACTCGTAGAATTCTAGCAAGCGTAAATTCCCCAGGATTGACCCCTGTTCGATGCATTAGGCCAAAAAGATCCATTGCCTCTTCATAATATCCATTTTTACTATACCCTACAATCATTATATTCCATGACACTAAATTTTGTTCAAGCATTCTCTCAAACACTTGGCGTGCATTCTCCACACTTCCACATTTTGCATACATGTTGATAAGGTGATTGCTCAGAATGATACCTGGCTCGAACCCACTATCAATCATGTGTTTATGGACTCTTCTACCATCTACCATAGACCTACTATCAATGCATTTTAATACAAAATGAGTATAGTTATTGGTGTCCACCATCATTTTGAATGGGTTCATCAATTGGTTATCCATTGTCAATGCATTCAAGTCCTATTTGTTCCTATACCGACTCTCGTTACCTTTCTGTTGGGTTATTTGATACACATCAATGGTTATGGATGGCCTAGGAGTGGAACCCATCATTTGCATACAAAGAGACTGCATCTTATATGAGAAATAGGGATTGTTCCACTTCAAAAATTAATGGTTGGTGAAGAAAAATTACCTATTTAGCTCATAAGTTTAAGCAAATAGAGTTGTAATCGATATACACAATTTAGTAAATCGACCCATTTGAATAAATTTATACCATAATTGGCGAAATGGGTGGAATTAACCAATGTCCCCTCAAGGAATCTCAATCGAAGCATTGGCAGAAAGCCACAAACATAATTTGGATCATCCACATTGAATATGCTTGATATATGGATGGATATCAACAATATGATTGATATATGGATGAACATCAACAATAAGATATGTTTTTCAGCCTCTAATTGATGATGAAAACAAATTGGATATGGATAAACCCTTATAATCATCTTTTTTGTTGTTTTGTAATGAGAAAACCAATAGACATGTTGCTAGAAACCAATTTAGGTTTGCACCATAATTTTCCAAAGGAAATTTCAAACATTTCCAGAATTCTACTACATGAAAATTTATCCACAAATTTGTTGTCTAACTTAGCCCAAAATAGAAATGAGACTAACTAGATCTTGAATGCCCATCTCCAATGAGCACAAATAAAACAAGACATCCCATTCCTTAAATTGGTGGATCGATCCTCTATACGAGGCTATTATTCTGTGGTAACTTTTTACTTTCCAAATGCCAACACACTAGATCCTCATTAAAATGACAATCATAAGTCAAAAGAAGAATAGTTTCCGTCATGAGGTCTTTGTGGCCACTGTTTTAAATTTGGAGATGAAGTCAGGCTTAGACACTTGTCTCACAAACCCACAAGGTAAATCCAACACAAAAGAATCTACAAATCATCTCCAAACTTGTATATAAATACTAGTTAGCAATGGAATTAGCATGAGTCACCAAATTGAACTTACATGTTTTGTATGCTATACATGGTCCAAACAGGGTGAAAATTGTCTTCAAAATGGTTCTCTTTCAAAAGGCTCCCACTAATCAGAAACACCAAATCTATAGGCTTCCATATGATTCCTTAGTACAAACAGGGTGAATATTGCATCCTCCATCTCTAAGTAGTAGATATCTTTCAGTGAAAATCAAGGCAAGAAGACATCAAGTAAAGTAGGCAAAGTAGTAGTTTCAAAAATTGCTATATAGTATGCACCATAAACTGAATAGCATGCAATTATTTTGGATCTCGACACAAGGAAAAAGAATTAATATTGTCAATTTCACTTACTCTAAAACATTACCAATATTCCCCTCAGGTACACATACCATTATTGAAATGATGCAAGCAGTGGGCATCTCGCACAACAAATTTCCAACCAACAAGCTTGGAGATGAACTTGATGGCGGTATGGAAGCCATTGCACACACGAAGTTTATTTTATTTTATTTTTTATATCCAGATAAGTGTCTCAATGACGGTGTTGATCAGACCAAAAGAAATTTGCAAGTTTCTCACCATGAGGATGGAAGGATGGATCTTGTGTGATATCATGTAGAATAAGGTTCATGTTAGTCCCATTTTTTCATCTCACTCATAAAACTCTCGATGTACAATTTTACTTCATTCACCATAATTTGATTACTTAGCTGTGATTGACTTATTGTGCTCTCATAATAATGATGACATACTACTCCATCATACAAAGGTTTCTCTGGAACACTAACAATCTCTAGTTGTGTATTAGGAAGAACATGAACATTAATATGAACATTAAGGATGCTTCAAAACCAGGTCGCAAATCATCTAGTTTGTCTTTCCTCAACAAAATTTTCAAAATTTGCAGATAAATTTTGTCTTGTGTGAGACATCCAAATTCCTTCTCTATATTAATATTCATGGGTGTTGAAAACTATGTTTC
>JASDQU010101966.1:394639-409959 GCA_032191745.1 Picea mariana
AAACCAATTGTTGGAAAAATACTGAGAGGGGGGGTGAATCAGTATTTTGAGCTATTAACAATTTTTCACTTTTCTTTCACTGAAAAATATTAGTCTACTTTATAGAGACCAGTTATTGTATATTCTTATGAAAACAGTAGTGCATCCAGGGATTTCTTCATTCATCAGATGTCTTTTAAATAGTAATTCAACAAAATAAACTAACACAGATGAATAGGACACATGAACACCGGGATTTAAGGTGGAAACCCAATTAGGGAGAAAACCATCGTTGTTGTTGTCTCTGTCTTCAATGATTATTATTAAGAAAACATTCTACAACAATGTACTAGTGCAGACTCATACTAGTACGCAGGCTTCTACCTGCAGAAGGCTACAACCTTCTCTCGTTTACCAGCCTTTCCTGGAAGGGAGATTCAACCCCCTGAAGATAGCACCAGTTTATACTGGTAGAATACTACTGCTGAAGGGTTTAACCCTCATACTCACTGCTGACCATGTTTCATTAATTTTCACACTGGATCGGGCAATTTCATCTAGTGGTTATGATAGTCACAAAAATTATCTCAAGAGTAAACACAGATCTACAGACTATCAGGCAGTTACCAAAGGACACATAAAAACAACTCAATAAACCTGGAGATAATGCTTCTAATCTCGTGTTTGTTGAACCCACAGCTGAGATCTCTCTGTCAATGTAGATCTGCCGCCCAACTGTCACAAGGAGGTTCCTTCTTCTGATCTCGTGTTTGCTGAACCCACAGCTGAGATCTCTCTTTCAATGTATATCTGCCGCCCAACTGCCACAAGGAGGTTCCTCTTTCTTCAAATCTTCCATGCTGCCTGCACAAATGACCTCACCCGCCAGTAGCTATCCTTGTTGTCAGAAAATGGCCTCTGTGTCCTACAAAAGGACCTCTACAACCTCTCTCTGTCCTCCTTTGCCTCTGCCCATATCTCTATAGGAAGAGCTTCGACCCCTTCTTATGCTCATTGGTCCAGGACCAGTTCAACGCTCATCGGGTCCCATATTTATTACCCGGAGGAAATCGGGCTCCTATTTAAATTTTGAATTAAACTTACACACGTCGTTTCGAATCGGTTTTCGGCATTCCATATGCTAGCCCTGCTGACTATAGGCCTTGGCCCCATAAGACCGTCAACACATGACCTCGGTCAAACCGCTCATCGGGGTTTCGGCGTTTTCGATGTCACAATGTACATGCCTCTAGGATTCCCGATCCCCGATTTCCCGAGCTTTATCCCCATCCGGATACACAATGGTTCATATGACCATTACCCATGATCATGACCTAACCCCGTCGGGGCTACGGGGTTTGTGATGCATCAATGCATTCATCCGGTGATTCCCGATCGTCCAAATCCCGACGCTCCATTCATATGCTAACAACTGGCCTCTACTACGCCTCTGTCCTCCTTCGTTGTTGTGCTGACAGCTGTACCCCACTCATCGAGATTTCACGGATCGCGATTTCGAAATGCACAGAACCTTTGTGCTCGGGATCTCCGATATCCCGATTTCCGATATGCCGACTTGCTCCTGATTTCCGACACCTGTCCCTCAAATGGACGGTCTCGATACCTTCGAGATTTCGGGACTTTCGATCTCTCGTTTCCTTCAACATCAGGAACTCCAATTTCCCGATGTCCGATATGTCGATGGTGCCTTAATCTTCAACATCTGTCCCTCAGATGGACGGTCCCGATCATTGATGCCTCTGCTGACGTCACACTGGTTTGACACGTGTTAGATTTTGCCACGTGTCACTCTGATTCGTGACTTTCATGTGCCTGAAGTGTTGAATCTGCCTGACACCTGTCATTCCCTGGTTGTGCCACGTGTCCCTTTGCTGACGTGGTGTGCTTTCGTGGGTTGAATCAACGGTTCAGATGCAATCTTGGCTCAATGGCTGCGATTACATCACGAAATCGCATATCGCGATTTCGGGGTTTTCGTTGTCATTGTTCACGAGACTCGTGAAACTCCGATTCCCGATTCTCTGATGAAGCCCCCTGTTTACACGTGGATGGTCCTGATCACTGCTTGATTTAATGGCTGTGATCAAATCGCGAAATTGCATATCGCGATTTCGGGGTTTTCGTTGTCGAGTGAACTGGACATTTCAAAGTCCCGATCCCCGATTCTCCGATGGGGCCTCCAGGCTGCCATGCGTCCACACGAATAGACTGTCCAGATCTCGTCGTGAGTTCACCTTGGCTTTAACGGCTGCGATCAAATCGTGATTTCGGAGTTTTTGATGTCAAGTGAATTGGACATTATAAACTCCCGATCCCCGAATCTCCGATGACTTATCTCCTTCGCAACTTCTGCAGATCTGACGGTTGTCGGTCTTTCGGGAAAGTTGAATGGAATCCAATGGTCACTGGATCTCTGTCTTCCTTCTTCTCTGTAATCTCTTGCTGCGCGCGTTTTCTTCAATGCTGTACCTCCTGAGCTCTTACGTCTGAATCCCCCAAGGGGTTTTATCCATCATATCCTTCCATCTCCGTTGTTTCCATCAATGACAACAACCATCATTGTTGCTTGTTCAATATTTGCCAACAAAGGGGGGTGTTGAAATTATGAATGTATTATGGCTAAAGATAAACTTGTATTATTCACACTGTATTATTATGACCATTGTATTATTGGGTTGGCCATGGCCAACCCATATTGTATTATTATGACATTTATAATTATGGATAAAGATAAACTTGTACCCAGGGACTCATAACGGCTCTTGGAAAAAGAACCCTACCCCTTGAGTTGTGTATATATATACCAACTATTCTTTGTATTATTCACTCCAAGTTATTTGTTCATCCATTGATAAAGTGATTAGCCTACAGGCATTGTAAGTATTGTGCTCTCTTGTGCTTGGGTGATTTTCTCTTTAGCACACTCTCATGCTTGGCTATTGTTTCTCTTTCTTGTGCACTTGTGTTTTCTCTCTCTACCACACTTGTGCATGGTTATTACTACAGAATTTGGATTTGATCTTGGTTCCATTCAATTCTCTTGCTATCACTTGTGAATCTCAACAGAACTCTCCCTTGTTTCTCCACTTGTGTTCTCTCCCTCTCAGTTAGGTTAGTGTGTGAACCACTATAATGTCTATGTTTTATGGAAAAAATTATCAAAATTTAGGCAAACTATCCCTGATACCAAATAACTGGATAATGACGAAAAGGCTATTGTTATATGATTTTTGGTTGCAATTGCAGATTACTTAAAGAGAAAGTGTAAGCCAGGACCTCAGAGGATACTATATTAACACTAATATATAATCACTAATTAAGTTACTTTAACCTCAGGACATAAGGTTTGCCTTTATCATTTTAAATATGAAACATGTATAATACAAGAAACTACAAGCATTCAGGGAAACGAAACTTTAGGCACATCCCTGCAAAATATACTCATTTTGATCATCTTGACAGTTGAATGACTACTGAAATCTCCTTTGATACAACATATGTTCCAGAGTAATTCACATTATTCTCTTACCTTCAAAATGAATCCAGTAGGTGGTTGCAATCACAACATGAGAATAAAGGCTAAGCATCATGAAGCATGGAAAACAACTTTTTTCCTCTACAATACATTCTTCAATTGTCAGGAATAAAGTCAACTTCAATCTAAATTTACTCCCAAGTTTACTTCAATAATAAATTTACAAGTCACAATTCAAGAATACTATTATTGACTAAAACAAACCTTCATAGCCTGAAGTGCAGATCAACACTCCAAATCATAATAAGTTAATAATACAAATTTAATTACATCTCAAATATTTTGACCAAGCATATTCCCAGATAAAATTACAATAGTTCAAAATTTTTCTAATTTATACAAAATCTGTAAAATGAATTCGAAGAAGGTTTTCCTACAACTAAATAATTGGAAAATGGAATGTGCATAGAGAGTTTCCATGAATTTCCTCTAAATCCACATTCAGAGATGAACCTGAAGGAGGAGCAAGATTTTCTTGTCCTTCAAGTAATATATTCATGTAATAAAACAAATAATTTTCAAGAGCTTGACATGAATCTGCAGAAGCAAAGATATCTTGAAATTTCTCAGAAGTTGAAAGATATTGAACTGTGGGCTCAGATCAAAGAAAATAAGTAACATCCAACACCTCATCCTTAGAGAATTTTTCCAAAGTCTCAAGACCATCATTAGAAATACCACAAAAACCATTTTCATATGAAGTTTGAGATGCATCACTTTGTTTTTGTTGCCTGAGTATTTGGAACCTCTTATCACTTGAACTTTCTTCTTTGGTAGCCCCATCTAGTTTTAACGAGTCATTAGCCCTGTTCAACAATTTGCCTGTCATAACATTTTTTTTATCATTAGATGGTCCTTCAGATAATATAGCTGATAAAAAAAATTTGCAGAGAGGATGTACCAGATTTGCAGGTAGACATATCACTATTCTCACTAGAAGAGGTAATCTTTTATTGCAATTCTTGTGCGTCTTGTTTTTTTCTAGAATCCTACAACACAATAGCCAAGACAAAAAGAAATACATAAGACATGAATATAGATTTCACTTGATCAAACATAATAAAACATAACTATGTCGAACATACCTTGTGCTCACATTCTTGCATGCCTTCTAGTTGCCGTGACATTGCATTGACCTTATGTTGAAATGAAAAATAATGGTTCAAATAATATGTTGTTGTAAATTTGCAAGTAACAATAAATATCAAAAGTGAGTACTCACCTCCATCTCTTCTATTTTATCTTTATACATGGCAGACATTTGCTTGTATTCAAGTCAAAGAATCTTTAACTGTCCAACATAAATAGGTATTGTCATTTGTGCATTCTGAAGAACATCTACAATTTACTTTTCATCTATGATATTTGAGGTAATGGATAGTTATGATTAAAACCTAACCATATCAGAAGGTGTTGGTGCCAAATAATTAACTCTGTTATATTTTGTCATGTAGTTTGTTTTGTCCTATAGTGACTTATACATATTATCATAGACTAACTAATACCTGTTGATGGTGTATTTTCTCTATGAGTGATTGTCATATAAGTCACATGGTTATCATTTATGGTGATGCATAGTTGCACCAGGGACACATCCCCAACTCTTGGGAATTCTCCCCCTGAGCATTTATGTCCTCGATGGACGGGAAAACATCCACAAAGTAGAACTGGGGTCACCTCTCCAGTCCTAGAAATGTTCAGAGGATGTCCCCAATGTCCCTAGGGTAGTCTGGTGATGCCTTAGCCCCAATCCAAACCAGCACCATACAGGCCTTTAAGAAAATAAAATAAACTACACTAAGGCACTAAAGGAAAACTAAAATTTAAATAAGACACTAACACAATAACCCTAAAACCAAACCATTAACTTAGCATATCCTGACTCATTAGCATTTAAGGTATTGTTTCTCTTTCTTTTTATTTTCTTTATATTGACTACCAATGTTGTTTTGTACACAAAATCACAACATCAAGCTTATGGGCAGCCTTAAGAGTGGTATTATGTTATGAACCAAATAGAAAATAGCCAAAAAAGAAAAAAAAAAAAGGCTTAATTCAGTAACACAACATGCCATGCCTAAATTAAGTGAAAGAGTGAATGAATAAGAAGCCTCTTTGAGGGGGGAACCTCCTATTACAATATATCAAATGCACAAGAGAAGATGATCATTCAAATGAAACTCCATGATGTGTATATAGGAGACAAAAAGGGCTAGAAAGCAATAAGAATAAGCCTACATAACATTAATCAATGTAATGATAATGAATGAGGGCTATGGTTAGGGGCTTAACATGGCCCTCCCCTTCAAACAAGAGTTTCCCTAAACAATGGTCAGCTTTGGATGCTTCTGTATGAACTTATATTCCCAAGTCCCATTTTCTATTGGTAGGCTCTTCCACTTGATGAGGTGCTCAGTGATTGCTCATGTATGTTGTTGCTTCATCAATGTTTCAATCACTATTTTAGGTTCTAGTATGAATTTTCCCTCTTCATCAAGCTCTCGAAAAATACCCTCAACTGGGATCCTGTCATTGATTACCTTTTTTAAACAAGAAACATGAAAGACTAGATGTACACAATACTCCACAAATTTTAAACATCAATTTTCATTTTTATAATAAGTTTTCAGAAATCGTGAGTGTCCACCTATAGGAGAAGCATACAATTAAGAAAGAACCCTCTGTTTGAGATGGGATTTCTTACATAAATATAGGCAACCCTTATACCAAAGTGAATCATTCTTCCACACATATTTTTCTAATGTTGTAAGGTCATGTTGCAGTTAATGAATGAGTTCCTATGTAGACATGTTGTTGGAAACATAATCCTTGGGATTGCATTACTTATGTAAATATCATTGTAAATATGAAGAAAGGTAGGTAATAGGAAGAGTCACATGGAAGATGAAGACCAACCGTCACTCAGATTTGTATTTATAGATGTTTTATGTTAATACAAAGAATCAAGTGTGGAGTAATAGTTCTACCTATACCTAGCCTTTCAATGGTATCAAAGCTCAGGTTAACTCCATGAATTGTTCCTCTTGGTGTTTCCTTTCCCCTCGCATTCAGAAAATGCCCCCTGCCTGCCTACTAGTCCATTTTCCTTCTCAGGTCGATTCTTTGTGCCTAGTTTGTAGGTCGATTCTCTAAACGTGCATGATTATTCGCACCCTTCTCAGTCTACATGAAATCACTCTCCAAGTGTTAGGGTTTTATCCTTCCATCCATCCTCATCGATTTCCCACACCCTATCTCATTCAACAAGCTCTCTCTCTCTCTAATTCGAAGAGCCTCAAAAGTCTTTTCCAAGTTGTTGCACTCACCATTCTCGGAAAGGCATTTCACCGCAACAATAGAGCTATCATTGGGAAAACCACCTTGTAAACCCTACCAAAATCCCCACTTTCGAGCAACTCATCCTTGATGAAACCCTTGGTGGAAATGTAGAGCTCTGCATAGCTAAAAATCTCATGCCATTCAAGCTAAAATCAATCCGCTCTCTCTTCCATATTGATAGGTGGTCGCAACAACAGAAGGAGATGAAGATATTCTGCAATCCTCCCTCTTTGGGATATTTGTGCATCCCTATGTACTAAGTCTATAGGTGGTTCCATATTGGTCTACAATCCAACCAGCCTTGATGTAGAGAGCCTTGAGAACTTTGTTGTTTTTTAAATGCTTCAGAAGCTTGTAATTCCCATAAAGCTTAAGCCCTGCAAAGATCTTAGTTGTTGTCACTCTTCGCCTCCTCTCTCGTCTTTTATTGTTTTTTCACTCCTTTGAAGTTGGCAGGAGACCGCTTGAACTCAAATTGACAACCACTCTAAGCAAGATATAGATGGTTTGTAGATTTCAACAATTCAATAATTCACACAAAGTTATATATATAGATAGATGCTTATGAAGAACCCATAGAAAGGAGAGGATATAAGAACCTTGTCAATTATAGTTCACAACGAGCAGATATTGAACTTCAAGTTCTCCCTATTGCATTCTCTTTAAAGAAAGAACTCTTATGTGATGAGAGTCCTCTTATGCCTTTCTTTGGAAAATATTTTGTGGCTTGAATCTGCGTTGGCTTTCTCTTCATTGTTGGAGAAGTTTGTCTAGTTCATCTAACCATGCCTTGCCACCACTTTTTGAATACCTTGGGTCACCTTGATGGTATTCACATTTGTCAATAAAGAATCCGCCGATTGGAACAAAGTCTTGATGGTGATGCACAAGACTTGAGAGATACAGTAAAGAAAAGAGTATTGGCATTTGAACGATTGATAGAAGACCAACGATGGATAATTCAAAGCTTACAAGGCTAATTAGGAGAGAAGTGACGGAGAACTCGGTCCCTACAAAGTGAATTCGCAGCCCAAAAGGAAGCATATGACCAAAAACATTTGGTCCTACATGGAGAAATGTGTGATACGAGTGTAAATATGAACTTGACTACCACAATTAAAAATCTTGGATCACCGTAGGATAAAGAGAAGAACAGACGTGGAGCCAAGGTTGGATAGACTGCGAGAAAGAGAAAATTGGACTATTTTCACTATCAAAGAGAATGGTGAATAAAAAATAAGACAAAGGTAAAACATCAAATCAGGTGAAAGGTAAAGAACATGAATTTGCTCATTACATTATTTCCCATTGCAATATAGGAGTAACTAAATATATGCTTAACACTTTGTTTTCTTATTGGAGAGATGCATGGGTGCTTAACATAGGTTCCACCTACCACATGACCTTTCGAAGAGACTTTTTGAACATTTTAATGACAATGTTGATGGCATAGTTTATTTTGCAATCAAATCAAGTATCAAACCTTCAGGAGTTGGCACCATCAGGCTTAAGTTTCATGGACTCCTGGATTTTCTTCTGCATAATGTGCTCTAACTTCCTGAGTTGCAAAATAACTTGTTGTCTCTTATGCACATCCGACAGCAAGGTCACTCTATCCATATATTTGGAGGAAAATTTGAAATAAGGAAGGCCTCTGACAACATGGTTGTCATGATAGAGGTGGAAGAATGAACAATGTTGAACCTAAAAGGGACATCCACTCATGCGTAGAATGATGCATACCTCTCTCATCACAGTGAAGGTACAATGCCATCTAGTCTTTTGTGGCATGCTATATTTGGTCATATTAATTATGACAGTTTTTGTTTGTTGAGAAAGAGTGGTGTTTCTTCTTTTCCTAGTATTCCTAGGAACTTGAAGCAATGTGATGCTTGTATCCTTGGAAAGCATAACTAACAACCATTTCATGATTCTAATTCCAAAGAATGTAGAAAAATTGAACTGATACATTCTGATTTGTGTGGCCATATGCTTGTTCCTTTTACAAATGGTAATAGATATATCATGACTATTATTGTTGATTACACCAGGGTTTGTTGGGTGTACTTGCTGAAAGAAAAATTACATGCTTTTGAAACTTTTAAAAATTTTCATGTATGGATTCAAAATGAAGCTCAATCTTGTATTGGCTCTATTCTCACTGATAATGGAGGAGAATATACATCTAACAAATTTGAAAATTGTCTTCACCAACATGGGATAAAACATAAAACTACAATTCCATACAATTGTCAACATAATGGTGTAGCTGAAAGAATGAATAGGACTCTCCTAAATATGGTTCGTTCCATAATGTTTTTCAAGAATGTGAAATTGATGTTTTGGGTTGATGTTGTTCTATGTGCAGTTTATTTGAAAAACATGTGTCCATATCATGCCCTTGAAAACAAGACTCCTTATGGAATGTGGTATGGAAACATTCCTTTGGTGAGGCATCTCAGGGTCTTTGGTTCCACCTACTATGCCTTGCTTCCTAAGGAGAAAAGAAACAAGCTTGATGCAAGGAATGGGAAGTGCATCTTCTTGGGGTACTCAAATACCATCAATGGATATCATCTTTACAATGAGAAAAATAAGAAATTCATTATTTCTAGAGATGTAATATTTCTTGAATCCTCCAAGAATGTCAAGATTGTTGAGAGGTATCTTGATTATATGAACAGAATCACTCATGTAAAGACATATCATGAATTTGATGATGAGATTCCACATCGTGAAGGGGGAATACCTATCTTGGGTCAATCTATGTAATCTCCTTTTTATTTTGAAGCGCCATCTCCCCCTCATCAAGAAGTCCTAGCAACTTCAGAATATGAAGGTCATTTGGATGATGTGACTGAGAGGATTGAAAAGTTGAGTCTTGATGAGAATTCAACACCATCTCAATCAATTGAGAAACCTAGACCATCTCAAAAAGGTCCACCAAAATGTCTCATAAAAACACTTGAAAGTGTTCATGTTGATGAGGTCCAAAAGATAGGAATCAGAAGTTCCTCAAGACAAGATGGAGGTGATACAGATAATTCAAATTAAGTTGATGTAGACGACATGGATGTATCATATGATTGTGATTTGAATTTATATACTAACTGTGAACCAACTTCCTTTGAAGAAATCACTTCTCATGATGAATGGAAAGAAACTATGGAAAATAAATATGATGCTCTCATCAAGAATGGGACGTGGAAGTTGGTGGATCCTCCATTCGAAACCTAACCAACTGGCTGCAAGTGGGTATTCAAGAACAAGTACAAATCAGATGGCTCACTTGACAGGCACAAAGAAAGGCTCATGGAAAAAGGATTTTCACAGAAAGAAGGTAATGATTATGAGGAGACTTTTTCCCCCACAACAAAATGGGCTACCATCTATACTCTATTTTCCATGGTGGCACAGAATGGATGGAAAATACATCAAATGGATGTGAAGACTAATTTCTTGAATGGAGACTTGAAAGAGAATGTTGTCTCGGCCAGAATATTTTGTTTGAAGGGACAAGAACAAAAAGTATGCAATATCATGAAATCCTTATATGTCCTAAAACAAGCACCGTTAACCTGGTATGAAAAGTTAAATGAGCATCTTTTGAAATTGAATTTCAAGCATTTGAATCTTGACGATGCAACTCGGTTTGCAAAGAAAGTTGGCAGAATTGTTGTATATCTTGTAGTATATGTAGATGATTTTTTGATAACATTGACAATAAAAACTACATTGCATCCATAAAGAAAGGCATTTCCATAAATGACAGAATCGTTGGGATAGGCGATGAGGCGTAGGCATTTCCATCAATTATTGGAATGGAAATGGATCTTTCTAGCCATCACCAGGTCTATTATATGATGCTCTTAAACTATCGAACATCCTATTCATTACCGAGGCACATGAGAGCCCCATTCAACCTCTCCTGGACGTTACAGGATACCATCAATATTCAATCTGTAAACATGAGCTGGGGTGGTATAAAAGGTTCAAGTGGATTTGCTTGCTTCATTATAGACTCCCTCTGGAGAAAGATATTTTTGGTGGCCATAGACGAGTTTGCTAGATTTATGTGGGCTCAAGTTCAAGGTGTTTCCCCCCTCACCAAGGAGACTTAAATTGTTGTTTGTTAATTCCCTCCAATGTCTTCATCATATGCCATTCATAATGGCACTGGAGAGGACCCATTTATATATTTATATGTTGGCATCACCCAATACTCGATGGTTAGGGAGGTTGTTCTCCTTTGTGACTTCAAATCTCACACTAGAGCCCTTCAGATTCTTCTCCACGATCAGTTAAATGACATGTTCTTCATCCAAGAGATAGATCCAAAGTCAATGGGGCTTCATCGAATGTCCGACAACACATTGGGGCCTCTAACAACTTATGGTCAACACCTTATACACTTAGGGTAATCTCAGAAGTTGTTGATTCTAAATAGCCTCCTATGTTTCCCAAATTCTTTATTTTTCACGTGTCGGCCTCATGGCAAAGGTGTGAGTGTCGTTGATTATGTCCTCTCTAGCCAGAACTTACTCCCCTTTATTCACCACTTCTCTATTTCCCCCATCCCCCTCATGGACCATGCTCTTCTTTCCTTCTCTCTCCAAGATGACAAACCCCCTCCCAGCACACCCCCCTAGGGCCCACCACACACTACTTTCTGATTAGATGAAGGGGACCCAAACATGTTTTTTACCCACCTGCACCAAATGCTCTCCTCTAAGGCCCAGTTATCCTTACTTGACTTTGCATATACCAAGTATGCCTCTCATCCATCATTTGGGAAGCAGCCCTCAAATCCTACCCTCACTCCACCCGACCCACCTCCACCTCCCAAAAAACCAACTCCTACTCTATGAATCGATGGTAAGACGAGGAATGCAAGGCTCTCCACCACCAACTTTGACATGCATTCACCCATGTTCACCCCTCCTACCCCAAACTCAAAGATTCCTATCGTCATCTCTGCTACTGCAAGAAATGGTTTTGTTTCTCATAGGAAACAGGAGTTATGTACTTCCCTTACCCACTCCCCCAAACACTTATGGAACACCATCCTCCCCCACCACTCCCTTCCATCCAACCTTAACCCTGGATCCCTATTCTCTCACATATCCAGTCTCTATGATATTATTGTGCAGCCCCAAATTCAAGTTACATCTCTGCCCTCTTCATGCTTCCTATTCTCAGATAATGACATTAGAGAGGTTGTTTGGGTGATCAGTAGTAGAAAAGAAGCAGACAATGAAGGTTTCCAAGTAGATTTCTTGAAGCACGGTCTTCGTGCTCTGATTTCTCACTTAGTTGATCTCTTCAACCATGTGGTTTGTATAGGCTTTCCATCGACATGGTCACATCACATCATTCACCCAATACACAAATCAAGCCCCAGCTTAGATCCCAATAACTACAAGACAATCATGGTGGGTCGCATGTTCTTGAAGCTCTATGCTACGATTCTTCATATGAAGCTCTCTAGTGAGATTGATAAAATATCCCTCAAAGTTATGGGGATGGTAGGATTTTGATCCACTCATTAGACAATTGATCACATCTTCACCCTATGGACCATCATCGAGGAAGCACGACATCGTTCTTCGAAAGTTTATTGTTGCTTTGTATATTTTCAAAAATCTTTTGACTCCATCCTAGAGAGGCCTTGTTCTAAAGGCTTAGAGAAATTGGCATTTCTCAGACCCTACTGACTGCCATCATTAGCCTATATGATTTGGTCCTTGGTCATCTTCACACAGTTCACAATATTTTCGATTTAATCAGGAGTACCATTAGGGTTAAAGAAGGTTGACCCTTGTCCCCCACTTTTTTGGGGATTGACATTAATGAGTTCGAGGCCTTTCTTCACGAGCATATTCAGGAAAACGAAGGGTGCCTCCTCCACCAGGTTCTGATATCCATCCTACTCTTTGTTGATGACATGGTCCTCCTAGAATCATCTCCAGAGGGGTTACAGAGACAATTGGATGTGTTATCGCACAAAGTGTCATTCAGGCAAACCCAACCACAAGCAAAAAATGTGAGACACAACTAGGAGTAAGAACCATTGTCACCTTAGCAATTACTCCCCTTGTTTTAGTGTTGGATGATTCCACCACAAGGGAGGCTTCCTAGGTGACCTTGGGGAGATGGAGGTAGCAAGAGGGTTTAGAAAGGGTCCCTCCTTTGGTTACTAGATGAGAGTGCTTAGGATTTGAAGAGTAATGACTTTGGTGAAGGAGAAAGAGAGAAAGGATGTTACTGCTAGGTTGGGGTGGGTAACATCTAGCTCCTACATGAGGACATGTGCTCACCGTATAGCGCACGAGAACCTCAACATCTCCCAGTGTGCCATGTGCCTATACAACACAAACAAAATTTTAAAACCAGAGAGGTGGTGTAACTCACCTCCTATTCATAAGGAAAAAATGATAACTACAAATCTAGAGAAAAAATTGAAAAAGAAAAAATTTCTAATATTTTTATTCCAACATATCAATGTGCAAGGATACAAGAAAAACAATATGTAAATCAAAAATATGTATGCAAATCCAAGAAAATGCAACTGCTCTACCATGACATGCACATGCAACTATGATACAAATGCAATGCAAAATGAAAATGACCTACCTACTTACTTGGGGCCTGAAGCCCATCATGTCTCGTCTATGTAGGGTTGGAGGATAGACCCATCAACATGTAATGGCATCTTCCTCCCTTCCATGATAGATAGATAATAAATAGCCTTTTCAAACTTCTTCCTGACAATGTATGGGCCAAGCCACAAAACTTCACTCTTCTTGTCATATTATGGATTTCCCTTCCTTTTATCCCACATGAGTGCAAGGCTACCTTCAAAAAATTCAACATATGGTATATCTTCAATATAAGGTTGTGTGGGAAGTTCTACTTTGACCATATTTTTGATAGCTTGTTCTCACTCTTGATCCTTTACATCCACATCCTTCTTGAGTATCTTGATAGATCTTGGGTGCTTTCCCTGGTATTTTTCAAGTCTTTCCTTATACTTATTTGTCTTCGTCAATAATGTATCGATAAAATATTCTGCCGCAAACAGTAACCCCCAAGGATCATAATCCACGATATAAGGTGTCACATCAAATTCACAATCACTCAAGTAGTTGGGGCTATTTGGATCAGTCACATTATTCTTGGCAACCAGTTCACTGTACAGAATCTCAAATGTCCCATCTCCCATAGGGATATGCGCATGAGTCAAGTCCATGCTGAGAAAACCACCAAGAGTTGCAAACCAACATCTTGACAAGAGCATGTTAAATTTGGTAGAATCGACATTCATTCTCCAATGAGAGGCCATATGGGCCACCCTGAAGCTAGCCAAGGAGATTTGGAGAATCAACCAGTCTTGTGAGGTATTGAAAAAAGCCAGGGGGAATGTACAACCTCTGTGAGTCAAACCAAAATTCAAGACGAACGAGATGCTATATGATCTTATGAGTCAAGATGTAAGTCTAATGCAAAATTCAGGGGGAACGTACAACCTCTGTGAGCATAGACAGTCTAGTGCAAAAGTCAATAGGGACGTACAAACTTTGTGAGCATAGACAAACTATTGCAAAATATAGGGGGAACGTATAACCTCTGTGAGCCTAGTCAAACCTTGTGAGCCATGAGAAAAAGTCAAGGGATCTAAAAAAAGTTAGGTTGGACGTAAAATTCCTATGAGCTAGAAACAAACAATCTTCCTGATATTATAATGATGTAAATGTATTGATCTAGTGCGTTGGAGCGTGTAACACCATCCACAATGAAGAAATTTGAAATTCCATGTATAAGAGTCAAGTTGAATAAGTTGTTAAACTCAAGTTGTAAAAGGTCCAGTTGTATAAGTTGCATTGTTGCATAAAGTTTCATAAGTTGCATAGTTGCATAAAGTTTCATAAATTTACATAAAGTTCCATAAGTTGGATAGTTGCATAAAGTTTCATAACTGCATGTTGCATGCATGACATGTGCATGCTGAGTTAGTTTGCATGCATTGACAAGTCAAGGATGAGTTGTAACTGAAGTCTCAAGTCTAGTTCTAAATTCAAACTAATTGAAGTTTATTGTCCAATATTTATTTCAACTTGAGGTTGAAGCATGAAAACAAGTTTCTAATTTGAGCCCTCTCCCTCCTCCTCTCTGTTAGCACATAATCATGTATGGGATAATCTCCTGAAAGAAGTGTCCCCTTGGGTGAAGAAAAAAATTCGAAAAACCCATTTTTCCCAAAGTTTAGAGGGTGGGCGCGTCATTTTAACGAGCAGGTATTTTTGGACGATCATGATCTGCTCTCCTGGATCAACGACACTCAGGCGATTCTGCACCCCCCCTGCTATTCTGCCTTTAGTGGAGGGGGGAGGGGGTCCGGAATCGGGCGCGCATCTATCCAGCAGTCATGATCTACCTGCCTGGATCT
>JASDQU010101967.1:0-12344 GCA_032191745.1 Picea mariana
CTCGAGATTACATATGTAGATTTCCAATATTTAACACGTCAACCATTTGTGTGAACAAGATATGCATCCTTGAGCTTCACAGATTCAAGGGGCATATCAGACATAGGTTCAGATGAGTCTGTGCTTGTGTCCATATTCAATTCACCAATACATCATCTAGATTCAATGTACCTTTAGAATGTGTGCAGAAGGAGTTCATGGATCACCCCACCCCACCCCACCTGGGGCTGTGGAATGCACCTTTCTTGGTGCAATTAAGGTTGCACCTTGCTTTTCTTGGTGCAGTTAATTTGGAAGGCATTCACACAATTCGCAAGAAAATCATAATAACTTTTATAGAAATAAATCAAAGCAGGATGCAGTGAAAATATAAGAACACCAGCTGACCCAGTAATCCTTAATTTAAAGACTGTGTATCGCTCAAAGCTACTGGGACACCAATCTTCTTTTTAAATTGGATAACATTATATCAAGCAAAATTTCAATCAAGATCCACATAGAATGGCAATACCAAAATCCTTGGATTGGCTTGGAACAGAATAAATTAAAGCTTGTGACATCCAATCTACATGAGCTTTAGTCATCCCTAAATACCCTGGTACAGGAACCGAGACAAGTAAATAGGGAAGACATTAAGTAGATGACTGTTATGTTATTTTCTATTATTAGTAGGATAGTTAGTAGATAATATATATTCTTGAACAAGGGTGACAAGGTCAAACTTGATCATTCCCATTTTGAATACAGCTTGACTATAAAAGGAAGCCTGTTATATAAAAGGAAGTGTGTTATATGTTGTAAGTGTGCTTTCGAAGACATTGCTGAATGATATTATTATCATTTCCAGACATATTCAGTATCATAGCCATTACGGAAAAGAGGTTAATAATCCTTACTGTATCCCAGATCTGGAGTTTGATAGGCTTGTTCTCAATAGTTATCATGCGTGCTCCGAATTCAACGCCAATAGTCAGGTCATGAACAGGCTGAAAGCGTTTATCGGTAAACTGAAGGAGAAGACATGATTTTCCCACGCCTGCATACCAAGAAAGGTCAAAATCTCACATCTTCGCCCAAAATAATAAAAATCAGAACAACATTCACATATACTATAGATCAAATATCAAACAGACACGCAATTATATAATGGAAACCCAAATATGAATAAACGGAAAAAATCAGAACAGCTTTCAGAAAAAAACTCTGAACAAAACCCGCACAATTAGCGAATCAAAAAGTTCTAAAATCGTTCAACAAGAAATTCCCGAAGGGATTAATAAAAGGATTTGAAAAAGGTAAATAAAGCCCATTATTTCATTAAAAAAATTCCTAACTTGGGAAGAAAGAAATTTCAGCTGGAAGTCCAAATCGTCCATATAACACCAGCGAAAAAGGAAATTGACAAAAACCTGACAAATCGTATCTGAAAACCCTGAAATCCCCCAAACTGCCGAAGGTATTCAGAACAAATCAATCCAAAACACCATACAAGTGTTATAGACACTATACACCCAAAATTTTACAGAACATGAATTTCAAAAGCATTTCTTACCAGTATCGCCTATGATAATGTACTTGAAAAGATAGGCATACGCCATATTTGACATTTGATACCGCTTCACGATCTATAACACCATAAAATGCTCAAAATATATAATCGAATTAAGTTCTGTGAAAAATCCGTTGAAAGCCCTTTCAAATTTCGCAGAATTCCCACAGCTGACCGGCCGAATCCCTCGATCTAAAACACCATAAAATCCTCGCAGGATACAATTGAATTAAATGCTGCGAAATAACCTCAGATTTCTTCGCTAGCCGGCCCGCACCCCTCGAAAACTGTGACAATAACAGCGAACCGGAGACAATTTGAAAGCAAAACAGCGTGGTTTGTCTGAACCGAAATCGGTGATATGGACGGTGAGCACGTTGCGTGAAGAAATCGAACTAAATTAATTGGAGATTCGAAGGACAACACATTGCGTGCATTAAATATGTGTAAATTATCTTCATGGTGAAAATAAATGGATCTTTTTGGGGTAAATTCCAATTTTAGAAAAATGTAAATATCCATTTCCCACATTGACTTGGAGTGGGTACCCACGAGCAGCCCACGGGGGCTTTGGAACTACCCAACGTGGTCCCTGGGGCGTTATGACATGACCAAGAGCCATGCATCTCACATCCACCAGCAACCCATGAACTTTTCTTTTGGTCCAGATCTGAAAAGCCAGGTATCTTAGATCTGGAATCCACCACTGACCCACCAACTTTTCAATGTGGCACTTTCAGATGTTGGTCTAGATTGAGTCAGAGTGGGGATCACTACATATTGTAAAATTTTAAATTTAAGACGGTGTACTCTAAATGTTAGTTTTTTTATTTTTATAAATATTTGGTAATCAAAGTTTAGCCAAATTACAATTTTATATTGGTTAAATCTCATTTTTATATATACATCAATTTAATATTATTAAAAACTTTAAAACATCCGTCAAATTTTCAGGGATATTCTGAGTTTTGTATGGATTAAAGTTCCATGTATTTCAGAATTTTATTCTAAGGTTTTGTCCCATTTTAAACCAACCCAGATGTTCAGAAAATAGCTCAGAATTCTGGATTGACTGAAAATTTAAAAATAAGCAACCAAAAAACCTACCGGAAAAATAACATGAGAGAAAATTGCTCCCTAATTAACCTACTCCTCACTAAAATCTACAATTTTCTAAATTTCTAATTAAATTTTAGAAAAAAAACTCGAAATAAAATACTCAACCAGAATTAAAATTTTAACTACGTCATTCAAGGTTTCAGATCTTTGTCTCTGGATTGTAGTCGGATTCTCAGATAGTGATATTTCGGGGATCCTGGTGTTGGACCAATGGATTCGAAAATCTCCGTTATCTATAAATTTAAAAAATTGTTTAATATTTCTTTATGAGATGATATATTGCAAAAGCTCATTGGTTCATTTTTATAATAATTTTTTAAAAAAGGTAAATTTACTTATATGGATCAATCTATTCTAAAATAAATTAATTTTAAAATTTGAATATTCAATGATTTATGGAACCAAGTATTCATTTTGAGTAGTCATTTTCATAGATATTTTTGGTTAGTTAAGGATGGATAGAAGATGTTTTGTAATTCAAAATTAATAATAAAATGGTAGGTGTGGGGGAGTTTTCTTGATTTTGGAGGAGATACTATAGCTTTCTAAGTTTGGGGAGTTGGAAATGTATATAATAATGTTGTTGAGTTTATGCCTTATGGAAAGGTATTTGTATTTGGTTTTTGGGAATTCTATGATGGTTGTTCTAGTGATCATCAAGAAAGCTTAGATCGATAATAATGTTTTCAAGAGCATTATCTCTTACACTCTTTTTCTTATTGAAAGCTTAAGAAATTTTAGGATGGTCTAAGGAAGGGTCGAATTTAGAGGTTAGCACTATAGAATTAAATGGGATTAGGGGGACATTTTCCATCTTATAGTCCATGATCTCCTCCTAAATTTGTGTGGACATGTGGCAATCGAAGTGGATCGTCGTTTGTTATGTACTCTCGCTTGCACACCTATAGAATTATGGTGTTGGGATGGCTATTCAATTTGTTTTGTGCTAGTTCGGCCTTTTATGTGAGCTTTATGTGGTAATGGCTTGCTCTTCTTTGGTTTTCGGGAGGGTTTCTTGGTTTCTAGTTGTTGTTGGGGTGTTGATTCTGTGGGATTGGTCTCAATTTTTGGGCGGTGGTGGTGTTTATTCGATGTTGACTTTGTTGAGGCTCGCATCCAGGTATACTTTGAGGTTCAAGCATTCACCTTATGGATTTGGTAATGTTTGTTCCTTCCTCCAAGTGGACCCCTTCAGCTCTGTTGAATTTCATTTTGTGATTGTCTTTTATAAATCTAGAATTGGAGACCCTTCGCCAAGATATGGGTTGTGGGTTTTTTCTGGTTCTTGAGTGTTGAACATTGAAATGGACCATCACTGGATCAAAATTAAGAGAATCCTCCAACGACATGAGGAAATATCCCAAGCCAACAACTCTACACTTTAGTTAATCTCGATTAAGTTGGGGGAAATGGATCAAGCTATGGCCTCCTTGAGGAATCTCTTAGAAATTTAGACAAGGCAAATCGATGAAATGGAACTTGACATCCAGCAAATTAAATCTCTTGTTCTTCCTCGGTGTTCGGCCTCTGCCTCAATTAACCAAGGTGCAGTTGTCTCTCCTCATGAAGGTAACACAATCAATGGCAATGAGGATCTCGGCACAACTCCTATGGACATTGAAGACAGAATGCTCCAACAAGCCAGGGTATAAGAAATCCTAGACTATGTTTCCTCATATCAATGAATGAATTTCAAAACTCCTTTTATGTTAGGGCAGTGTGTTAAAAAGGTTAAGTGGGAAGATGTAGAGAGAGCTCCATCCTCTATCTTTTTTTTATATAGAACCATGTACAAGTCTTGAGCCATTTTTGTTGCTTTGTATAATAGTTATTTTCCTAGACACAACTTTCTTTTTAATATATAAAATTTAATTTTTATTAAAAAAAAAAAAAAAAAAAAAACTTTAAAAATTTTTCATCACTATAATAATGCATTCGGTATGCTTAAATCGTTATAACATAAAAATCTTATAATGACCATCAACATGTACGCTATGTACGCTGATATTAAGTTTATATATTGTAAACGTGAATAACATTAGTGTGACAATCAACATGGTGATATTAAACTTATATATGGCAAGAGTGAAAGGTTTATTATTAATTTAAATTTTATTAAGTTTTGCATGGTGATATTAAACTTATATATTGCAAGAGTGAAAGGTTTATTATTAATTTAGGTTGTTTTATTAATTTACATGTTTTTAAAGTTGTTTTCCTTTACATCATTACCTTATAATTATAAGTTGAGGATTTTTTTTTTCATTAAAAAAAAATCTTATATGAGTAAATATAATATAATAGTTTTTTTATAAAATGAATGTCTTTAGAGTGTATCCTGCACTTTTTACAATGCTTTTATAAAGCTTCTGAAACTAAACTGAAAATAGAAAATAACTCCCTTGATTACAAAAAAAAATTGAAATTCAAGTCTTTATAGCTTTTATACAACTAAACTATAACATGATTTCAGTTGATAAAAAAAATAGTTGTAACCTAAAACTCCTAACTTTCCAAAACAGACTAGTCATTTTCCTTACAATATTTTAGTTAACTATATTGTAAGCTTTCAAACACTTCTGTATTTCTTTCAATATTCTCAGCTACATAAATACCATTTTCTTCCAGTACCAAAGCATCGTTAGAGGTGTGATCTACTTCTTTATTGTACTCCCTGTAAATATGTTGTGCTTTTACCTTTTGAAATCTTCCACATAGTATTCGAATTTTCTGCATCCAACGCTGAAGTGAAACTACCTGTAAAGAGTTGTCATTGTTAAACCAGTCAATTATTACTTTTGAGTCACCTACCAAGTTGAGGATTTTAGAAGAGAAAGGAATGTCAGTGTGAATTGAAATTTTAATATAAAAATATGTTATTGTAATAAAATAATTTGAAATTGACTAATTTAGTATAAGTTGAGGATTTAAGAAGAGAAAGAAGTGTTAATGTGAAACCAAATCTATTTATTATAAATTGAGGATTTAAAAAGAGAAAAAGATATTAATGTGAAAGGAATTTTTAATATAAAAATATGTTATTGTAATAAAATAATTTATAATTGTCTATTGTAATAATTAAGATGGAGCATTGTTGCATTAAAGATATAAGATTGGGTTTAAACTTCAATGAAGTTTAAACATTAAAAATCAAGTTTTGAGTTGAGTTTGACAATGATCTAATGGTTGTAATGGACCAAATCCACTAAGTTTTGAGTTGAGTTTGCCAAGGATTTAATGGTTGCAATGGACCAAATCCTTAACCATATTTAGATCCTTACTAAGTGAATACCTATATTTTCTCCTAAACACACGAAATAGGTTAATAGGATTTTGGGCTCTCCTTGACTTGTGATTGTTATCCATGTGATGTCTTATGTAATTACAAGCTATGTGGCATTTCTTTATGTGGGATTTCACTTCACATCAATATTATCTTTCTTTGTTGTGAATAATATCACATGTGTTTGTTGTGAATAATATCACATACACAACAATTATGATATAAGTTGTTTATAATGTATTATTCACATTAAAAGTTTTTTCAACTTGGAAATTAGTTTTTAAATATAACTCATAAATCAAACATATATATATTGATACAATAAAAGTGATAATGAAACAACTCCAATTCTCATTAATGAAGTAAAATTGTACATGTAATGTTAACAACATAGACCTTCATATAATTACAAAAAATCAACCTAATAAACCACTTTACAATATAAATATAAAAATAAAGTATAAATAATACACCAAGGGAATACAAAATTATCAATTTATCGTCTATTCATATCCTAAATTACATCAATGTAGGAATTCCATGAAAATGAAGAGATATATAAAGGATGATAATATGGCATGGTTATGGAACTTCCATGTGTGATTGCTTGTTGAGTTACCATCTACATGTGTGATTGCTTGTTGAGTTATCCAAACACACTAACATGTATGCATTGATTTTAATTGTGTGTTTGTGATGTAGTTATGCACACCAAAGTAATATGGCAAATTTTAAATGAAACCACCATTTGAAATAACATGATTGAGTCATAATCCTAGAACTACACAACTAACATATAAGTGCACATATAAGTGCACCAACAACATAACACTAAATTATCACTAGCATACATGCCAAAACTAATTATTATAATGTATTTCTCATATTGATGATTATATATCTATTTGCACTTTCAATACATTAATCAAATTTACATACTCAAACAAATTATTATATAATTTTATTTTGAATTAATTTCCTAATTATAAATTTAATTGATAGATGATCCTTCAAAATTCAAATAATAAACAACTTATTGAAAAGTTAAAAAAACAAACAAACAATATGAGATTATGAATTTCCATAGAATACTCTTAAGTTATTATTTGTTGAAGGAAAAAAAAAACTATCAATAACATGATATTTTTAATATGACTTTTACTTAATCATATATATATATATATATATCTATAAACAATTTATGTTAATTTTTCAAAATTAAAAAAAAAAAAAAATGAAATTATGAATTCTCATAAAGGAAAAAAAAAAATTCAATGACATGATATTTTTAATATGGCTCTTACTTAATCATATATATATATAAACAATTTAATATGGCTCTTACTTAATCATATATATAAACAATTTATGTTAATCCTTCAAAATTTAAATAATAAACAAATTATGTTAATCTTTCACTAAACCATTTATTGAAAAGTTAAAAAACCTAGAAAAACAAACAAACACTATGAAATTAAGAATTCCCATAGGGTGCTCTTAAATCTCTTAAAATATTATTTATTAAAGGAAAAGAAAAGTGCCAATCAACGTGATATTTTTCATATGGCTCATTCATATATATAGTAGTGATCGTTGTCATTTTCGTATGTATATATAAAAAATAAAAAATAAAACTACATAGGGGTGATCGTTATCATTTTCGTGTATGCAACTAAGGTTGAAATAAAGAAACACACAACTACGTCATTTCTCATGTAGTACAATTAGGATTGAAATAAAATACATGACACTTATGCAAATACAATCAAGTGCAACAAAATAAAATGGTATGACAAGATGGAATGAGACAAATGCAACAATCTATTATTTTATCAGTCTTTGCTTTTAGGGCTGACGGATTAATAGTAATCGGTTTTTCAGTTTCTACATGCAAACCAATACAAATAAAGCATTTTAACCAAAGTATTTATGGATCCATATAAATTTTTAGTTCAAATTTTATTTTTTATCCTATGTTTTTAATTCGACGTCTTATTTGGCTTCATATTGAGGTAAATTTATTACAAACTTAGGATAAGCTTCACATTGTTGAAAGAGGTTTCAAGAGTTTTGGGTTGTACGGATTAATGCTAGATTTCTGTCTAGCATTAGTTCCTAAAATTAAATGTTAGGATTCCTCCAATGTTTATAACAAAAGAAGCTTTGATTACACATAAAAGGAAGTTGTTCATGACACACAACATCATTCTTTCCCCTTCGTTGCCACCTACACTACCATGCAAATGGTTCCCTAGATTTTCATATTCTTCTTATTCTTCATCATTCTGTCTTATGCTCCATCTCAAGCTCTGCAATCCATTGATCCTTCTGTTGAAGGAGCTCCTACATGTCCTTGTTCTTGGACTGCAAGCCCTCAAATTGCACCTCTATATTATGAATCTCTGACTCCATTGCATCGTTAGTGACCTCAAAGATTCCATGAGCAACTCTCACAATATGCCATAGATTGAGAATGACTAGAAGCCCTGCAGTCTGAGCATCCAAAAAAATCTCAAGGCAGAGAGTCATGGTGAGCACCAGAAGATCAAGGACATAGCCTGGATGGTAGAAGAAAGAGGCTCCAAAAGCCACGAGAAGCTCGCCCATATTGAGCAACAAGAGGCTCAATATCACAATACCGACCCAGTAGAGAAACTCAATGGATTAGCTCCTCTTGAACTCGGATACGCACTGGCAAGATTCTAGCAAGGCTGTGCAGTGATTGAGATCGCGGGATTTGTTGTGCAGTGTCTTGAGAAGATCAGTAGTTGACAATAGATTGATGAGGAGGAGAATCAAGGTACCCACATGGATTGGAGTGGATTCCAGGAATTCGCTAAGGCGTTTTCTCCATTGAGCCCTTGGGCAGCCTTGAACAGGGAGTAGGTGTTGCCACCATCGGACCACTTTTCTTCTCTTCTGCCATTCTTCTTTTATGAGCAAATTACATGGAGAAGGACCTAGTACTCGGTTGACCCCATGGAAAGACCAAAAAATTACATGGAGAAGGACCTAGTTTTTGCGACTATACTCTAGGTCTGTGTGGAGCAGATCACACCTGAGGGCGAGGTCGTTGCATAAGACAGTAGAGCGGACCTCTCTATTTCCTCATCTTCATGTCTCCCCATCGCGGTCTCGTTTCCATGCTCATTGTTGTAAATGAATCGTTGTTTTTTGTAGTATTTGTTTCAGAAGGTCAAGCAACAATACTTAAGGGATGGATGGTTTTCACGATTCCCTCACATTGCAACCAAAACTCCCCAGGCGACATCATATCACACTACCGAGCCAAAACCAACATATCTTCCAAATTCTCTTTCCATTCAGGATGAGCTTCTGCGGTCTTCTCGAGTATTTCAATCAAGTCTCTAGCAAAAATCATGCTCAACAAAAAGAATTGTATGAGAGATACGCGTGGAACATGATTTATGAGTGAAAAACGTGTGGAACTTCATGGCAATTCTGGGTGAGACACTCAGTGGAACATGATTTCTGATTGACATGTGTGAGTTTGTGCATGCATGCTACTGTTGGCAAATATTTAACAGATAGCGAACAGAAAGCGAATGCTTGTCATTGATGGCAAGTACAACAATGAAGATGGCATGAGTACAGAAAGTATGTAATAGATGGGCATTATGAGAAGACATTGCAGAGAAGATTCGAATAAGCTCTGAAGAGATAATGCAAAGGATTGTTGGCAGATCATCGATGGCAAGATCAGAGTAAGTGGAACAAAGTAAGCTCGGGAGGAGAAGTAGCATTTCTGATCGTTGGATCCCATTTACAATTCCCGCTGACCGTCAGATCAAGTGTTGATCGGGACTGCTCAGGAGAAGAAGCAGCATTTCTGATCGTTGGATCCCATTTTACAATTCCCGACTCCATTTCGGAGTTTCGCGACTTGCGACTTGAAGAGGCAAGAAATATGACCATTGAAATCGCGATATGCGAAATCGCGATTTAATCGCAACCGTAGATTCATCGAAATCGTGGACCGTTGATCTAAGCTCCATCTTGGAGCTTCGCGTATCACGACTTAGAGTGACGAGAACCTCCATCACAGGAATCGCGAGAAGCGAACTCATGATAAGATCTGGACCGTCAGATCACCAAGAGTTCTGGACCGTTGATCTAAGCTCCATCTCGAAGCTTCGCGTATCACGACTTGGAGTAACGAGAGCCTCCATCTAAGGAACAGTAAGATGTGAGATCGCGAAAATATCTGGACCGTTGATTCATCGAGATTGTGGACCATCGATCAGGGTCAATGAAGACCATAAGTTCGCAGCGCCTTATCGCGCAGCCTATGGTCACCGTGTGTGGTCACGTGGAGGAAGGACCTAGTGCAGATAAGCTCCGCCTCAGAATTTTGGGGATCGCGTCTGGGAGTGTCAAAACACAGGATCATACGAATGCCGAAATACCGAAAAGGTGAAATATCGTTATAACCGGTGGTCACTGCCTGTGGTCACGTAGAGGAAGGAGCTAGAGCAGCCAAGCTCCTTTTCAGAGCTCGCAACATGAAGAGTCAAGATGCCTCATCGCAGAATCTCTGAATTGCGAAAGTGTGAAATGCTTAAATCACAGCTAATCCAACGGTGCAGATGAAACTAAAGGAGATCGGAGGGCTATTGTTGCACGTCACAGTGTAACTGCCAGAACCACTGATGGTGTCTGCCAAAGGACTCGAAGACACTTTGGGGTGATTAACAAAGGAGATGAAGAGTCTCTGGGAATCTTCAAGAGGCATAAAGATGCTCGTGGAGGCGATTAACCACTGGATGAGCATTGAGGCTTGTAACTGGAACAGAGAAGGTGAGCTCGACTGGTCACAGAGAAGATGAAGAGTCTCAACTTCCAGAGAGGCTGAGGAATCTCAGCATAACATATAGTGATGCTGAACGAGTGGAAAAACAGTCAGAGAAGCTGAAGAGTCACGATGATGATCATACAGAGCACTCGAGTTGTGGAGGATAATGGCGCAGTGTGAGTATGTAGAGGCATTGCGCGCATTGCATGCACAAGGTGCACAAAAGCTATAAATACACCATACAGAGAAGAGATGTGGTTGTTGTTGTTGTTGGAGTTGCTATGGTTGATGTTGTTGAAGGTGATTCATGCGTGAAGGAGGAGGGAAGTGCAGCAGCTGAATTGAACAGAAGAGGAACTGTGCAGTGAATGGACATGGCGCCCAGAGCATAAAAGATAGAATAATAGACAACGCAAGTCAGGTGTGCAGGAAGGCAGTGAGGCAGACAGAGCAACGAAATGCAGTAGAACAGTGATGAGACTGGTAAGCTGTTATTGAACACTATATCACTATAATAGGATTCAGTATTTCATATTCATAATCCAGGGTGCTAGGGAGGTGCTAGGGAGGACTGTTGCCCTCAGAGGTTCAAGTGGGTGCTTGAACACAGGGAGTTGTAGCTTCCTTCTAGTCGATGCTAGAGAAATGTCCAGGGAGTTTGTGCTTCCTTCTAGTTGGCGCTAGAGAAACCAGGGAGTTGGTGCTTCCTTGTAGTGGGTGCTAGAGAAAAACAGAGAGTTGGTGCTCTCAGCAAGTTGCAGCTTGCAAAACAGAGGTTGTAGCCTCACAATGAGTTGGTGCTCATATGTATGATAATGTAAAGAATGTAAATAATACTTATCATATAAAGAAGAAGAGGTTTTAACCCTGTATGGGTTTCCTTGGGAAATATCTGTCTCTGTGTTTCTCATATATGTGACTGATGTTGAATGTTCCATTGTTTATTTCCCTGCATTATTGTGATCATCATTGATTGCCTTATAAATATTTTAAAAAGAAGCATAAGTGTTTAAGCTCAGGGACAACTGATTCACCCCCCCTCTCAGTTGTCCAACAATTGGTATCCAAGCCAGCCCCTTTTATCTAAGGGTAGATCCTAGAGCTTAAACATGTCAAGCCATGACGGAAATTCAACCAATAAGGCCCCTCTGTTCAAAGGAACAAACTTTGCCTTCTGGAAAGTTAGAATGAGAACCTACATAATGTCGTTAGGTGTAGATGTTTGGGATGTGGTAGATACTGGTTATGTAAAGCCAATTGTGCTATCTAATAAGGATGACAAACTGGAATTTAGCTTCAACGCTAAGGCTATGAATGCTATCTTGAGTGGGCTTGCAGAAGCAGAATTCGTAAAAGTTATGCACCTAGGAACTGCCAAAGAAATGTGGGACAAACTCATTAGCATCTATGAGGGTAATGAGAAGGTAAAGGATGCAAAGCTTCAAACCTACAAAATACAGTTTGAACAGCTGAAGATGAAGGAAGATGAAACTATTGGAAAATACTTTCTGAGAGTAGAAGAAATGGTAAATGCAATGAAGGCACTTGGTGAAACAATTGATGAACCTTCTTTAGTTCAG
>JASDQU010101967.1:35821-49728 GCA_032191745.1 Picea mariana
GATCATTAGGTGCCCTGCCTCCCTTATGAGTTGCTGGGCTGGTTTGCGTCCTCGCCTTTTGCTTTCCTTGGCGGATTTTTTGGGTTCGGGGTTGGGATTTGACGAAATGCCCAGCCTAGCTGTGGATCCTGCCGTGGAGTCAGTGAAAACTTTGTGCACTTTCTTGAGTTGTTCTACTGGAATATGTTGCAGATCCCTTTGATTGAGGGCTTCCTCCAATTTTTCTAAGTTTATTTCTGCCAGATCCGTTTCGTCCATAAGCATATTCGTGTCTTCATTCCTGCCGGAGTGTGTTGACTGAGTGGTTGCCTTTGTATAAGCTGGAAGTGGTGTTTCAGTGCTTTTGCCTTTCGCCTGTGCTGAGGCTTGGAGGGGTCCCTGTGATTCCGTTTCTTTCTGAACCTGGTTGAGAGTCTCAAAGGAATTCTTGGAAGAGGCTTTCGAGGCTGAACTCTGGTTCTGTTTCTTTTGCACGTTCTTTCGCCTTCCTGTGATGTTGATAAAATTGTCCTTCTGTTTGGCTTCAGCTGGTTTAGGGGCTGAGGCGTTCAAAGGGCAATCTCTGAACAAGTGGCCGTGCTCGTGGCACTTCCTGCATCGGAAGGGTATGTGTTCATAGTCAATAGTCTGGTTCCAATCCTCGTCCTGATATTCCAGTGCAATGGATCCCGGTAGAGCTTTTGAGATGTCCATGTAGATGCAGATGAAGTGTATTTCCTTATTTCTGTGGCTTCTGAGGCTTTGACGTATTGACCCACCGTATTTCCTATACCCATCAGTGTTTCTTCCAGCCAAAATTTCTGGGGCAAGGAGTACAGCCTTATCCAGATCGGGGCTCTTGAGAAGTCCTCTTGCTCTGGGCTAAATCTGTCTGTCCAGAACCTTAAAAATAAGCCTGCTGAGTTGTAAAAGTAAGGTCCGTTGTCGAATATTCTATCCTTGTCTTCAAGGTTGTACAGAATAATTGTGAAAAATCCCTTAGAGCTAAGTTGTACCTCATAATCCCCTCTAGGGTTCCACCAGTCCTTTATCCAGCGAGTGAGGTCTTTCTCGGTAGGCCATAACCCCAGGAATTTACCTATTAATGCGTGGTCCATCATAAATTGGGTATGTTCCCCCACCCTTGTTGATTTGATGCGATAAAGAGGAGGTTTTTCCATTTGTGGAATACACTTACCTGGCAGCCAATTTTTGGAAGCTTTCGGTTGGGATGTGTTGGGTTCAAGTTCCATTTCTTTGCCAAGACTTTGTTCCTGGGTAAAAAGCTGCTCTCTCAGATGTACCGGTGGCTCAAAGGCGGGCCGCTTGGCTCGATTACCAGATCTGTCGTTTGCGGCCATGTCGCTGTACGAGGGGGGTTTCCCCCCCTCTCCCGTGCTCATTGTGAGTGGAGCAGGAATCTCGAAAGGGTCAGAACTGCAGAGCTGCAGGGCGGGTAGCAGTGCTTTGATGTCAAAGCACTCAGTATACAGACACGGGCCTGGTTCTTCGGCGCGCTAGGGTTTCGTCCGTCTTCAATTTATATTCTTAGAAAAATGAAACCTAAATAAGAAATATGTTTTTATTATTATTATTATTTTTAATTATTTAATTTTTTTTTCAATTTATATTAATATTATTTTATTTATTTTTATAAAATTGTATGTTGCTAATAATTATATGAATATATTTAACACAATAATGAAACTTTAATATCCATAAATATTCCATTAGAAAATGAGAAACAAAATTGAAAATACATATATACAATTTTAATATCTTTTTAAAATTAAATTTTATATATATAACCTTTAAACATCTTTGTAAATTTGAAGCATTATTTTTTTTTATTGAAAATAACAAAATAGTATTACTTTTCCAATATGAAAATACAATAAAAGTCAATGATATGGTTGGTTAATATACAAAGTGGAGCAAATGCCTCTCGTGGATAGGGTATTGATTTATTCGACTTTCATGTTTAGTTTGGGCTTGAAAGAAAACATAAATGCATTAAAAGGTTTTTATATCCACAAGTATAAAGTGAGTATTTTTAAGTTTTTTTACTTTATTAATTTTTGAAATAATATTTACCTATAGTTTAGTCTTAGTTTTATAGTAATATTTTGAATAAATATAATGAAAATATTTGTAAGAATTATGTATTTGTAATAAAGAAATAAATATATTTACATTTTAATTTAATATAATTCTAATTTAAAACTCTTCTTTTAACCAAACGAGCTTGGGAACTAGATGTTGAAAATGCCTACACCAAGTTCCCATACAATTATGATAAAATCTATTTTATTATTTGTTTTTATTTTTAATTTTTCAACAAAGTAGAAGTGTAGACAAGATTTTGAAAATTGTTACGTTTGTCTGTCATTTGAGTTGTTGTGAAGAAAAGTTATTACTCTTACCACTTTCCAAAATTATTTTAATATATTAATATAATCACTTGCTCTATATAAACACATTCTACCCTCACTTAGTCCCGTGAGACAGCTCAGATGGTAAGACAAGCGCACCTTTCTCCAAGAGATGGGAGGAGGTCTTGTGATCAAACCTTGCTGAGTCTCCGAGATGGATATTGTAATGTTGCTATGTAAAAACTTTGTATACTGTTGTATATAAACGAAAAACTTTCCCGTGGAAAAAAAATTCTACCCCCACTTTATATTTTTATATAAACGTGAAAACATCACATTTGGCACGTAATGGTCGAGCGTGAACATTATTATCCATCTTGCAAGCACATGACATCTCGATGGCAAAATTGCTTCAAAATTTTAAGGAAAAACAAAATTTTAAATTTTAAATTGAGGGTTTAGACCTTCTTTTGGCTATTGGAAATATCAAAGTATTAAATATATGTTTATTAAATATATGTTGTACCATCCTTGATATTATATGTGTATTCTTTTCTCAATGCAATTTATATGATTTATCTAAAATGTTTTGGAAACTCTTTCCTTTTCCACAATTTGGGTGAAGCAAAAAAAATTATAGTTGACAAAATGGTTCGTTTTAATAGTTTTTATTTTATATGATTTATCTAAAATGTTTTGTAAACTCTTTCTTTTTCCACAATTTGGTGAAGCAAAAAAAATTATATATGACAAAATGGTTTGTTTTAATAGTTTTTATCGTAAGCGGTTCACAACATTTTTGGGCTCTTCACTTAATTTATTGACCTATAATACTCCATTGACTTGTACATACTTGAGTGTGTTTTTTTCAAAGGCACTTGTCACATGATTGAAATTTTTGAAATTATAAAAATGTAATTTTTTTCATTAAAAAATTATATTATTTTGAAAAATAACAAATTTTTAAAGTATGGGAAATTTTATTATATATAATTAGTTAGTTATTTGTACAATGTGTTTTATTTTTTTATTTTATTTTTTATTTTAGTTAGTCCTTTGTTAGCTAGGTGGACACGTATTGGGAATTGACGTAGGAGGGGTTAAGGTGACACGTGTTACGTTTCAATGGGCGTATAGGGCATGTGGCACACACAAATCTGAGTGACATGTGGCACGTCAAGCTGGGGTCCACGTCACACTAGGGGTGTCACTACACCACGTCACCCCCGGATTGACAGGCTTCTAACATTCCTCAGATCTCACGGTCGAGATCCGACCACGTAAACTTATAGGTCTACGACTCTGGTTACCTTGGGGATTTGTTGTTCGAGAGTGTTGCGATGCAAACTCCTCTTATCTTCCAAAGTGCCCAATCTCTGAACAAAAGGGGCTAGCGCCACACATCCTTGGTATATCAACGACTAGGAAGGGACCTGAAGGATCCCTTGATCTATGGTTCTGAGTCCTTCACAGCTCCGGCCTTCGGGGTTTCAGATCTCGGTCTAGTTGGTCAGGCAGGTCCACCTAACCACCTGAGGAACCGCCTAACGTCGATCAACCTTACAGGAAACCGAGTCTCTCGGTTACCTTTGGCCAGTATAAAGCTGGCGAGGTCGGTCATACTCCGAAGTTCCGGACTTCCAGAGCTCTGAAGCCAAGGGGACATAGCTTCCTTAGGCTTAGCCTAAGGTTCCTAGGTATTGGTCATATGGGTCCTCTCGAACGGATCTCATCTGCTCGTCTTTCAAACTTAGACACCTCCCCTTTTCAAGGCTTCAACTTCGCTATCCTTCCTGAGCTTTACCATGAAATGGTTAAGGACTTGGGTCTAGAATTCCAGTCGCACGACAAGGGGTCTGGAAGAGGTATCCTCTTCAGACAAACAGGTTCACGTCGTCACAATATCTCCTATCTCGGTTGTCTTACAAGCTTATGTCCCAAGAAGCCTCAGGAGCTAAGTTGGGCATATAGACTATCAGTCAGAAGTGTAAGTTTACAAAGATATGGAGGCATACACATATCATAACCATTCCACATAGAAGTCATTTATAATACACATATGTATAAATCCAAGCATTCATCCATTATTCCAGTTCAATACATAAAACAGGGAAAATACTTATCAGAACCAGATAACGTGAAGCGATTGCTGAAAGGGGTGCACGTTTCCACCCAACCATAGGCTCAATCACTCCTAACAGATTTATGACTAGCCACCCCTGATCTAGACCACGATACTCTGCGATAAAATCCTTTCTTCCAGTTTAGTGATAGTAGGGATGGAGGTTACTCTCCTCCTCCCGCGAGATCTTGGCAACTGTTTACATGATACCAAGCAAGGAGGACCAGCCTCGTTTATCAGCTCATTTCATAACCCCGCTAGCCATCTCCCTGCGACCAAAACACTTATTTTCCCAGTTCTTCCTTGAACCCGAGAGTTTAACCTCTCATCTCTGCACTCTTTGCAGGTCTTCCTTTGCCCACCACACCTTCATTTCTTGCCTCTTTCAACAAGGTTGTGTGTGGATCGAATTCCCAGCTCGTGGTCAGGTCTGGAAGCCTTACAAATGGGTGCTCTGCCCCATCCCCTCATTAACTCTTGAGGAGGTATTCCCACCTACCAGCCTGACTATAATTCATTTCTGGGTCAGAGGATTGTTCTGGTCCTGAGCAATTAAATCCAGTAAGGTATTGGTTTGGTGAAGGTTAACGCAACCATTCCTAGTCCCCTTGACCATCTATTTTCATATAAATCGCGGTCTTTCTTAGTACACCCCCATTCCAGCAGTCATGCAACACTTATCCATTTTCTAGTAAATAACAGAATTTACATTCATTGACCTTTTATACAAAGGTCCAATGAATCAAACATTCACACATATTGAGTTTGCCATAGTCTCTTGACCATTATAGTTATATTTACAAACTGGGGGAAATAGGGTGTTACAATTCCCTCCCCCTTAAAAGAACTTCATCCTCGATGTTCTATCTGTCAACATGCTCTGTATATATAGAAGTGAACAAAAATGGATATGCTTGTCTCATGGCATCCTCCATTTCCCACGTAGCCTCATCTAGGCCAAAGTGTTTCCACTGCACCTTGACTTGTGCAATGGTTTAGTTCCTGAGTGGGGATTCTTTCCTGTCTAGTATGCATTGAGGTTCCGGTAGGAATTCTCCCTCCAGCTCCACTTGGATCACAGACCAATCAATTATATGATTAGAATCATGTACATATTTATTCAATAATGAAACATGGAAAACATTATGTGCCTTTACTGTGGGAGGGAGTGTTAGCCTATAGGCTACAGGTCCCACTCTATCTAAGACCTCAAAGGGTCCACAATACCAAGGTGCTAGCTTGGCACAAGCTCCCATTCTCAGGGAAATCTTTCTAGGTCTAACTTTGAGATAGACATGGTCTCCTGTCTTGAACTCTCTGAGAGTTCTCTTTCTGTCAGCGTAACTTTTCTATCTATCCTGAGCAATTTTCAGATTTTACTTTATCTAAATCACTTGTTGTTCCATTTCTTTCAGCATGTCGAGTCTGATTGTAATTCTATCCACTGGATTACTCCAGCTAACTTGAGTCTTGCATTGTCTACCGTAGAGGGCTTTGAAAGGGCTCATCTTCAGTGACTCTTGATAACCGTTGTTGTAGGAAAATTCTACCAGTGGCAGGTAGTCTTCCCACTTCTTAGGTTGATGCATTACATACATTCTTAGCATGTCTTCTAATATTTGGTTTACTCTTTCTGTCTATCCATCAGTTTGAGGGTGATGGGTTGTGCTAAACAACAATTTAGTCTCAAAACCAGCCATCAAGGATCTCCAAAAGCTTGAAGTGAATTTTGTGTATCTGTCAGATACAATCTCCCTAAGCATGCCATGCAGTCTGAATATATCCTTCATGAAGATGTTGGCAATATTTATTGCCTTGCAAATTGATTTGATAGGAATGAAGTGAGCAGACTTGCTCAATTTTTCCACCACTACCATGATGGCATCATTTTACCTGGCCGATTTTGGTAATCCAGTGATGAAATCCATGGAGATGGTTTCCCATTTCCATTATGGAATTGGTAGAGGCTGTAACAACCCTGTTGGGTGTCGGTGTTCCGCCTTAACTTACTGGCATTCTAGACACTTAGCTAGATAGTCAACTATGTTCGTTTTCAATCTAGGCCAATAGAATTGTTTCCTAGTGGCCGTGATCATTTTTTGATATCCTGGGTGACCGATAAATGGTCTCTTGTGCAGTTCGTCTATTATGAACCTCTTCAAGTCGTCACAACTTGGGATATACAATTTGTTTCTATAAGTCAGCAAACCTTCATCCAACCTCTGATAGCCTTCATACTTTAGCCCTGTGGGCTCTTTCTTTAGATACGATGTCACGGTCTTGAAGAATGCATATGTTTCTTGTGCATTCCCAACTCTTTCCCTAATATCGGTTTCACAGGTGCTCACCGCTGCCAAGTGAATTGTTTTCACACTTCTGCTAAGGGCATCGGCCACCCAATTTTCCTTTTCTTTGATGTGTTTGATTTCGAAATCAAACTCACTTAGGATATCCATCCAACTAGCTTGTCTAGCATTGAGCTTTGGTTGATCAAACAGGTGCCTCAATCCACATTGATCTATGATAAGTACAAATCTCTTACCCGTGGGGTAATGCCTCAACATTTTTAAAACATGTGGGTCACATAATTGATTTCATGCTCATTCAATTTTCTGGATTCGTAGCAAATTACACGTCCTTCTTGCGTAAGGACTCCTCCGAGTCCTTCCTTGCAGGCATTTGTACACACAAGGAAGTCATTATCAGGGTCTGCAATTTTCAGCACGGGTGCGTGGGTCAGAAGGTATTTCAGTGTATGAAATCTTTCTTCACATTATGATGTCCAAGTGAATTTAACCCCCTTTTTCTGAAGAGCAGTGATTGGACAACCAATCTTGGAAAATCATTTTATGAACCTTCAATAGTATCTTGCTAAGCCCATAAAGGATCTGATATCATATACATCCTTTGGGGTAGGCCATTCCATAATAGATCTAATCTTGTCAAGGTCTACCGCCACTCCTTCTTTAGAAATAACATGACCTAAGTAATGGACTTGCTTCTGGAAAAAGTCACACTTGCTAAACTTAGCGTAGAGTTGATGCTCTCTTAGTACTTGAAGTACAAGTCTAATATGTTCTTCATGCTCCTCTTTGTTCTTGGAGTAGATTAGGATATCATCAATGAAAACCAATACAAATTCGTCTAGGAATTTGTTGAGTACATTATTCATCAAGCAAATAAAAGTGGCAGGGGCATTGGTTAATCCAAATGGCACCACCTCAAATTCATAGTGACCATATATGGTCTTGTAGGTTGTTTTTTGGATGTCTTCATCCTTGATTCGAACTTGATGGTACCCAGACCTTAAGTCAATCTTTGAGAAAATGGAAGCACCCCCTAATTGGTCGAACAAGTCATCGATTCTTGGTAAGGGGTACTTGTTCTTTATAATAATAATAATAATAATAATAATATATTTTTAAGGTCACGGCCAAGCCAGCACACCAAATTGGTGTATGAGACCCCCTTGTTTGTGGGACAAGGGACCCCCCTCCGCCCAACGATTTGACTGGTAAAGTCTACGAAGGTATACATACCCTATGTTTGTCTTATTGAGTTGTCTATAATCTATGCATAGTTGGAGTGTGCCATCTTTCTTCTTCACAAACATGACTAGTGCTCCCCATGGGGACACACTAGGCCGGATGTAGCCTTTGTCCATCATTTCCTTTAGTTGTAGCTTGAGCTCAACTAGCTTGGGTGTACTCATCCTATAGGGTGTCCTAAACACTAGCACTGCTCCTGGTGCAAGTTCTATCAAGAAGTCAATGTCTCTTCTCGGAGGTAGACCCGGTACCTCTTCTAGGAACACGTCTCTATACTCTCTTAATATGGGGTGGTCCTCTAGATTTGGTCTGTCATCCTCAACAAATTCCAACACTTGTATTACATATAGAGGACATCCCTTTATGCAATACTTTTTCATTTGAAGGGATGATATTTGCCTCACTGAGACAGGCTTATGAATCCCTTGGAGGGTTATCTTTCTCCCTTCTTCATTTACACATTCTAAGGTTTTATGGTAACAATCCGACTTAGTTTTATATGCAGCTAGCCAATCCATACTAATCAATAGGTCATAAGACCCTATGGGAAGTATGTTAAGGGTAGCTTGGGTGGGCATTCCATCCATAATGAATTGGCAAGCTGGTATAACCTCTGCTACTTTTCTTTTGGTGCCAGTGGCTAGTTGTACTAACCATGGATTAACATGCCTAATTGGTTGCAATTTACACTTATCAATAGTCTAAGGAGACACATAACTCAAATTAGAACCAAGGTCAATTACAATAGAAATTAGATGGTTGACGATCATACCTTCCATCTCCACCACAGAATCTCGGTGGTCGGCTTGTTTATTATCCACGGCTGCATAAATTCGTGGCATACTCCTAGCCACATCATTGACGGTGGTAGCTTCTTGGATGTTGTAAACTCTCCTACTATTTTTTGTCTGTGTGTAAAGTCTCTCAGTAGATGTTCTTTTCCACAACCCCAACATTTCAAGGGTTCCTTCTTTGGGCTATCCGTCTTTCCTGGGGTTTCTCCAAAAGGTTTATTTCCACTCTGGGAGGGGAAATTTTGTTCATATACAATTCTAGCAGAAAGGCTTATCCTAGAGTCCTTCCTATAGTTCTTAAATATTGAGGATTTAAACCCCTTCTTATTGAATCTCGAACCGCTCTTCTTCTTCCAATCCTCGTGAGGTTCTGTCTGACTCCCGAGCTTTTCATAACAATACCTTGCCTTTCGGATAGTGTCTTCTAAGGTTTTTGGCCCATCAAACTCAATCCTATTCTGGTAGGTCTGAGGTAACCCACTGATAAATCATTGCACTTTTACCTTTTCATCCTTTATGTAGGGCACATACGTCAGCAGCTCAAGGAATTTATTAACATATTCCTCTATGACGAGTTGTCCCATCTTGAGTTCATAGAACTCCTTAGTCTTCCCATCAAAGTATTTATCTGATAGATACTTCTTCTTGAAGTGTTTCTCAATTTTTTTCCATGATAAGTCATCTTCATGAATTCCTTTCACATTCTTAAGGTCTTCCCACCAAATGGAAGCTTTTCCATTCAGGTTGAAGATGGTTATTCGAGCCTTCAATTTTTTGAAGTAGTCATGGACTCTGAAGTACTTCTTCAAACCAAGCAACCAAGCTTCTGTCTCTTCCCCTTTTATCAATCTCTCCATTGAAAGAGGGTGGTTTGGCTTTATTGAACTCTTCAGGGTCATGAATTTTGGAATGCTTTCGCTTCTTCCCTTTTCTTTGAGAATATGAGATAGTTTTTCCACTAGAAGATCCCTCTGAGTTGCCAGTTCCCTTTCCAGAGGACTCTCCCGATGAGTGTCCCATGTCTCGTGGTTGGACTTTCCTCGAGGTACTCCTCCTAGTGTGGCCACTTATGGGACCACGTTTCCGTATCTCAGGTGGACTTTGACTTCTCTTCGTATGTCGTTGGTCCACATGACTCGTTGTAGGTCCATGCTACAGTTGTCTCTGTATGTCAGATAAGCTCTGCAACAAGACTGCATTAATTTTCTTTTTCTTTTCTTGCTCCTTTATCAATCTCTCATTGTCAACCTTGCAACTTTGTAATTCATCCATGAGGCTCCTTACAGTTTCAACCAGATCTGGAGGGGTTTCCACCGCCCTCCTCTCATCATATTCTTCATCTCTATTGTGGGAGCCATCCCCCACTTTGTGGCGCGTCACCATCCTTTATGCTTGTAGTTTCCCGCAGTTCATTTACTGCTTGAGTGCCTTAAAATTCTTTAAACATGGTTTTTACGCAGCTTGTCCATGAACCCAAGCAGGCCAAGTGTTGTAACCATGCTCTGATACCAATTTGTAACACACCCGACCCCTGAATGGATTTCCTAGGGATGGGGCCTCAAAATTTAGTTCTCCTTAAGTGATCAAATCCTTCATTCAGCGTTTCTACTACACTCTGTTTTTCCAAAGTTTTCCAACCACGGTCTCCATGCTCAAAACCGAGTCCAGAACCGGTGGATATATATCTCTGAAGTTCTTTGGGCATTAATTGGTTGAGGGCCACGTGGATCCACCTCACATGTACTATTTCCAAGTTCCTTCCTCCACGGTGGAAGACCATCCACATTATGATCTCATGATTGGACTTACTCTCTTCCTCCTATGTCAGTTATGGAGGAATTCGGTGCTTCACGCCTATTTACTATCTAAACACGAGACTGCCTAGAGTTCTGAACCTTCGAAGTTCTGTAAGATCACCACATGGCTTCGACTTCCAGACCATTTCAGTCTCTCTACAATGCTACCTCTCAGACCCTCTAGAGTCCCGGTCACTTCGCCAACCACGTTGGCTAGGCGGACACGTATCAGGAACTGACATGTAGGAGGGGTCAAGGTGACACGTGTTATGTTCCAATGGGCCTATAGGGCATGTGACACACACAAATCTGAGTGACACGTGGCATGTCAAGCTGGGGTCCACGTCACACTAGGGGCGTCACTGCACCACGTCACCCTTGGACTAATAGGCTTCTAACATTCCTTAGATCTCACGGTCGAGATCCGACCACGTAGACTTATAGGTCTACGACTTTGGTTACCTCGAGGATTCATTGTTCGAGAGTTCTGCGATGAAAACTCCTCTTATCTCCTGAAGTTCCCAATATTCGAACAAAAGGGGCTAGCACCACGCATCCTCAGTATATCAACGGTTGGGAAGGGACCCGAAGGATCCCTAAATCTACGTTTTTGAGTCCTTCACGGCTCCAGCCTTTGGGGTTTCGGATCTCGGTCTAGTTGGTCAAGTAGGTCCACCCAACCATCTGGGGAATTGCCTAACGTCGGTCAACCTTACGGGAAACCGAGTCTCCCGATTACCTTCGGCCAATATAAGGCTGGTGAGGTAGGTCATACTCCAAAGTCTCGAACTTTCGGAGCTCCGAAGCCAAGGGGACATAGCTTCCTTAGGCTTAGCCTAAGGTTCCTGGGTATTGGTCATATGGGTCCTCTCGAACGAATCTTATCCGCTCGTCTTCCAAACGAAGAGACCTCCCCTTTTTAGGGCTTCAACTTTGCTATCCTTCTTGAGCTTTACCATGAAATGGTTAAGGACTTGGGTCTAGAATTATGGTCGCAGGACAAGGGGTCTGGAAGAGGTATCCTCTTCAGACGGACAGGTTCAGGTTGTCACGATATCTCCTATCTCGGTCGTCTTACAAGCTTATGTCCCAGGAAGCCTCAGGAGCTAAGTTGGGCATACAGACTATCAGTTAGAAGTGTAAGTTTACAAAGAGATGGAGGCATACACATATCATAACCATTCCACACAGAATTCATTTATAAATACACATATGTATAAATCCAAGCTTTCATCCATTATTCCAGTTCAATACATAAAACAGGGAAAATACTTATCAGAACCAGATAATGTGAAGCGATTGTTGAAAGGGGTGCTTGTTTCCACCCAACCATAGGCTCAGTCACTCCTAACGGATTGACGACTAGCCACCCTCGAGCTAGGCCACGATGCTCTACGATAAAAGCCTTTCTTTCGACTCAGCGATAGTAGGGACAGAGGTTACTCTCCTCCTCCCGCAGTTTCTTGGCAACGGTTTACACGATACCAAGCAAGGAGGACCAGCCCCGTTAATCATCTTATATCATAACCCCGCTAGCCATCTCCCTGCGACCATAACACTTATTTTCCCAGTTCTTCCTTGAACCCGAGAGCTTAACCTCTCATCTCTGCACTCTTCGCAGGTCTTCCTCTGCCCACCACACCTTCCTTTCTTTCTTCTTTCAACAAGGTTGTGCGTGGCTCGAATTCTCATCCCGTGGTTAGGTCTTGAAGCCTTACATATGGGTGTTCTTCCCTATCCCCTCATTAAGTCTTGATGAGGTCTTCCCACCTACCAACCTGAATGTAATTCATTTATGGGTCAGAGGATTGTTCTGGTCCTGAGCAATTAAATCCAGTAAGGTACTGGTTTGGTGAAGGTTAACGCAACCATTCCTAGTCCCCTTCACCACCTCTTTTCATAGCATTCGTGGTCTTTCTTAGTACACCCCCCTTCCAGCAGTCATGCAACACTTATCCATTTTCTAGTAAATAACATAGTTTACATTCATTGACCTTTTATACAAGGGTCCATCGAATCAAACATTCACACATATTGAGTTTGCCATAGTCTCTTGGCCATTATAGTTATATTTACAAACTAGGGGAAACATGGTGTTACACAACTTAAACAAATTTGGAGTGATTAATTAAACAATCTATGAGTGAATACGTTATGGGTGAAAAAGCATGAATAAAAATGAAACAAAAATAATGAATGAAACATACACAAAGCAAATTAGCCCATAATAGTATTTGTATTCACATGAAATGATATGTACATTACTAGGTGAATGAGAGCATGAAAAAAAAATAGGTTATATTGTTATACTTCATATCATACATATTATACATGATGAAATACTTACATTTTTAAGAACAACCAGTTAGTTGCCAAGGTGGTTTAGTTCCATAATTGTCCATCATTGTTTATCACTTGGTGCACCATGCGTTTCTATTGGCATTCATATGTAATGGTCTTGGGTACAATTGGCATTATTGGTACACGCACACATTGTTGATGTGTATTGAGATGGGCACATGTAGACTATTGAGGTGGGCATGCGTGTGCTCTTAAGGTGGGTTTATGTAGGTTATTGAGGTGGCACACATAGGCCAGCCCATGCCAAAATTTAGCACACATAACCTAAATTTGGTGCATTAAAATTGTAGAGGTTTTATACGTGTGTGGGTGTTGCCCCTCAACCCCACCCATTAGTAATGAGGGAAGGTTGTTAGGGGCACTACCCCTTGGACCCTACAAGTCGCAATCTTAGGTTGGTGCACATGATTGGGTGGTGATGAAGTGGTTTAGATGGAAGAGTACGACATAAAGGATGGGAATTATTTGACACACGTGAGGCTAAGCACCAGATTATTCTGGTTGCACTCAAATCATACCTCCCTTCTTAAAGAGCAATGAACCCCATTGTATTAACTTTTGAGCCCATGAGTGCAAGTTGTTGTTATCACTAAGGCACAACATGGTTAAGCAAAATCCTTCTACACTAGCAATTATTACATTGTGTATCATATTTCAACTCAAGGATATGGTACATAATGTTTGAACTCACATAGGAAATCCATGTATCTATCAATTGTAACACACATGTTTCTCCCAAGGATCTAGTTGGAAAAATATGATATGTTAAGAACCAAACATCAATATAGCATATAAAAACCTCAGAAAAAGTACTCAACGCCTTGAAAAAGAGATAATTTCAGATAATAAGCCTCTTCGAGGGGGCAACCTCCTTTTACCCCACTTAAATGTTCAAGTACAAGATGATTCAAAATGAAAATGTCTCCTTGGTATAT
>JASDQU010101967.1:66063-106036 GCA_032191745.1 Picea mariana
AGATAAGCTACCAACGCCCTAGCTAGTTTATTTCCATTCTGTCTGTAAGCATATTCCAGTCATTTGTTATTAATGAAATGAAGTCTTATTTCCGCTGCATCTCTGTGTTTATGTGTATTTCTGTATTTCATTGTGTTCCTACATAAATCCGGATCAGGAAACCAGGGTGCATGTCCATTTCCATCAACAGTTTAGTAAGGCCTATGCTAACGCTAACTAGGCTAATAACTAAAGAGCTACAGCTCTGATAAACAACAAAAGAAATGGAGTTGGAGACCATGCAAAACAGAAGAACCTATTCACCGGAGTACTCGCAACCATCCTTCGCCTTGCCGCTATTGACAGGAATGACATAGGGCTGAGCACAGGTGGGGCATTGTCGTCGAGGTGTGGCACTGGAGTAGGTTGCGTAAAGCATGTCCAAACGTTGGCTAACGCGGACGGCTCTGAAAATTTGATCATCCACCAGACTGCGGACCTCAAAGATCAGGTTCAGGTGCTCCGGGTGTAGGAGTGGTGGCGGTGGCGGCGACTTTGTTTTGGGATCCGTTTCCTGGTGGCCCTGCGTCTTCCTCTACGACTGCGAATCGATGTTGTTTTCTAGCAGCTCCTCCTCTACCAGGCAAGTGGCGAACTCTTCATTAGGAGCGTCGTTGGGGTCGTGGGTCTCTCTCAAGCTGGGCGGTGCTGCTGCTTCTTCAATGCACGCCGGAGGGTTCCAATTATCTGGAACTGTAAACATTTGGCTCTCAAAGAAGTCCGGTGGGAGCTCCATTAACGGAATTTCCTCGATGTATGTTCGGGGGGGCGAGTTTGTTGCTATGGTCTCCCTGCGTCGCTTCCTCTTGGCCAAGAGTAGAGCTCGTTCAAACCGCTTGTGTCTTTTCCTCCTGGACTCAGCCGCGTACCATCCTGCTCCTCTGCGGGGTCTCCCCCTCGCTCGCGGCATAGTGAGAATGAGGACCAATGCTAGGATGTCGCCTGCACTTCGATTCATGCTCTGCTCGACGAGCTTCGAATGCATTCTAAGAGTGCCGGTAAGGCGGATAATGACATAAACAATGGCTGCAACCATTAAAGTCGAGAGCTTAATGCTCTGGCTGGCCGGCCTGTGCTCGCACGTGAGAGGCCCCATCAATAAACAGAGGCCAACGGAGGTGAGAGCCTTCATAAATGGCTATGGTGTGAGGTGAGAACCACCATAAATGGCCTCTCTCTGTGCGCCTCCACGTGCCCTTTCTTTCCGCGTGGCACCCCATCCGAGGATGATAAAATCTATTTTACTATTTATTTTAATTTTTAATTTTTCAACAAAGTAAAGGTGTAAACAAAGTTTTGAAAATTGTTATCTTCTTCATTTGTTTGTAGTTTGAGTTGTTGCGAAGAAAAGTTATTACTCTTACCACTTTCCAAAATTATTTTAATATATTAATATAATCACTTGCTCTATATAAACACATTCTACCCCCACTTTATATTTTTATATAAACGGGAAAACATCACATTTGGCACGTAATGGTCGAGCGTGAACATTATTATCCATCTTGCAAGCACATGACATCTCGATGGCAAAATCGCTTCAAAATTAATGTAGAGTTTATCAAAATCATGCTTGCACGTATACTTTTAAGGAAAAACAAAATTTTAAATTTTAAATTGAGGGTTTAGACCTTCTTTTGGTTATTGGAAATATCAAAGTATTAAATATATGTTGTACCATCCTTGATATTATATGTGTACTTTTCAATGCATTTTATGTGATTTATCTAAAATGTTTTGGAAACTCTTTCTTTTTCCACAATTTGGGTGAAGCAAAAAAAATTATATTTGACAAAATGGTTTGTTTTAATAGTTTTTATTTTATATGATTTATCTAAAATGTTTTGGAAACTCTTTCTTTTTCCACAAGTGGGTGAAGCAAAAAAAATTATATATGACAAAATGGTTTATTTTAATAGTTTTTATCTTAAGTGGTTCACAACATTTTTGGGCTCTTCACTTAATTTATTTACCTATATTACTCCATTGACTTGTACATACTTGAGTGTTTTTTTTTCAAAGGTACTTGTTACATTATTGAAATTATAAAAATGTAATTTTTTTCATTAAAAAATTATATTATTTTGAAAAATAACAAATTTTTGAAGTATGGGAAATTTTATTATATATAATTAGTTAGTTCTTTGTAAAATGTATTTTATTTTTTATTTTAGTTAGTTTTTTGTTGGCTAGGCGGACACGTATCAGGAATTGATGTAGGAGGGGTTAAGGTGACATGTGTTACGTTCCAATGGGCTTATAGGGCATGTGATACACACGAATCTAAGTGACATGTGGCATGTCAAGTTGGGGTCCACGTCACACTAGGGGTACCACTACACCACGTCACCCTCGGATTGACAAGCTTCTAACATTCCTCAGATCTCACGGTCGAGATCCGACCACGTAGACTTATAGGTCTACGAGTTTGGTTACCTTAGGGATTCGTTGTTCGGGAGTGTTGCAATGCAAACTCCTCTTATCTCCCGAAGTGCCCAATCTTTGAACAAAAGGGGCTAGCGCCACGCATCCCCAGTATATCAAGGACTAGGAAGGGACCCAAATCCCTCGATCTATGGTTCTGAGTCCTTCACGGCTCCGACCTTCGAGGTTTCAGATCTCGGTCTAGCTGGTCAGGCAGGTCCACTTAACCACCCAGGGAACCGCCTAATGTCGATCAACCTTACAGGAAACCGAGTCTCTCATTTACCTTCGGCCAGTATAAGGCTGATGAGGTCAGTCATACTCCGAAGTCTTGAACTTTCGGAGCTCCGAAGCAAAGGGGACATAGCTTCCTTAGGCTTAGCCTAAGGTTCCTAGGTATTGGTCATATGGGTCCTCTCGAACGGATCTCATCCGCTCGTCTTTCAAACGAAGAGACCACCCCTTTTCAAGGCTTCAACTTCGCTATCCTTCCTGAGCTTTACCATGAAATGGTTAAGGACTTGGGTCTAGAATTCCAATCACATGACAAGGGGTTTGGAAGAGGTATCCTCTTCAGACAGACAAGTTCAGGTCGTCAAGATATCTTCTATCTCGGTTGTCTTACAAGCTTATGTCCCAAGAAGCCTCAGGAGCTAAGTTGGGCATACAGACTATCAGTCAGAAGTGTAAGTTTACAAAGATATGGAGGCAGACACATATCATAACCATTCCACATAGAAGTCATTTATAATACACATATGTATAAATCCAAGCATTCATCCATTATTTCAGTTCAATACATAAAACATGGAAAATACTTATCAAAACCAGATAACGTGAAGAGACTGCTGAAAGGGGTGCCTATTTCCACCCAACCATAGGCTCGGTCACTCCTAACAGATTTACAACTAGCCACCCCTGAGCTAGACCACAATACTCTATGATAAAATCCTTTCTTCCGGTTCAGCGACAATAGGGATGGAGGTTACTCTCCTCCTGCGGGATCTTGGCAACGGTTTACATGATACCAAGCAAGGAGGACCAGCCTCGTTTATCAGCTTGTATCATAACCCCGCTAGCCATTTCCCTGCGACCAAAACACTTATTTTCCCAGTTCTTCCTTGAACCCGAGAGCTTAACCTCTCATCTTTGCACTCTTTGCCGGTCTTCCTCTGCCCACCACACCTTCATTTCTTGCCTCTTTCAACAAGGTTGTGTGTGGATCGAATTCCCAGCTCGTGGTCAAATCTGGAAGCCTTACAGATGGGTGTTATGCCCCATCCCCTCATTAACTCTCGAGGAGGTCTTCCCACCTACCAGCTTGACTGTAATTCATTTCTGGGTCAGAGGATTGTTCTGGTCCTGAGCAATTAAATCTAGTAAGGTATTGGTTTGGTGAAGGTTAACGCAACCATTCCTGGTCCCCTTCACCATCTATTTTCATATAAATCACGGTTTTTCTTAGTACACCCCCATTCCAGCAGTCATGCAACACTTATCCATTTTCTAGTAAATAACATAATTTACATTCATTGACCTTTTATACAAAGGTCCAACAAATCAAACATTCACACATATTGAGTTTGCCATAGTCTCTTGGCCATTATAGTTATATTTACAAACTGGGGGAAATATGGTGTTACAATTCCCTCCCCCTTAAAGGAACTTCATCCTCGATGTTCTATCTGTCAACATGCTCTGTATATATAGAAGTGAACAAAAATGGATATGCTTGTCTCATGGCATCCTCCATTTCCCACATAGCCTCATCTAGGCCAAAGTGTTTCCACTGCACCTTGACTTATGCAATGGTTCAGTTCCTGAGTGGGGATTCCTTCTTGTCTAGTATGCATTGAGGTTCCGGTAGGAATTCTCCCTCCAGCTCCACTTGGATCACAGACCAGTCAATTATATGATTAGAATCATATACATATTTCTTCAATAATGAAACATGGAAAACATTATGTGTCTTTACTGTGGGAGGGAGTGTTAGCCTATAGGCTAGAAGTCCCACTCTATCTAAGACCTCAAAGGGTCCACAATACCAAGGTGCTAGCTTGGCACAAGCTCCCATTCTCAGGGAACTCTTTCTAGGTCTAACTTTGAGATAGACATGGTCTCCTGTCTTGAACTCTTTGAGAGTTCTCTTTCTTTCGGCGTAACTTTTATGTCTATCCTGAGCAATTTTCAGATTTTGCTTTATCTAAATCACTTGTTGTTCCATTTCTTTCAGCACGTCGGGTCCGATTGTAATTATATCCACTGGATTACTCCAGTTGACTGGAGTCTTGCATTGTCTACCATAGAAGGCTTTGAAAGAGCTCATCTTCAGTGACTCTTGATAACTGTTGTTGTAGGAAAATTCTACCAGTGGAAGGTAGTCTTCCCACTTCTTAGGTTGATGCATTACATGCATTCTTAGCATATCTCCTAATATTTGGTTTACTCTTTCTGTCTATCCATCAGTTTGAGGGTGATAGGTTGTGCTAAACAACAATCTAGTCTCAAAACCAGCCATCAAAGATCTCTAAAAGCTTGAAGTGAATTTTGTGTATCTATCAGATACAATCTCCCTAGGCATGACATGCAGTCTGAATATATCCTTCGTGAATATGTTGGCAATATCTATTGCCTTGCAAATTGATTTGACAGGAATGAAGTGAGCGGACTTGCTCAATTTTTCCACCACTACCATGATGACATCATTCTGCCTGGTCGATTTTGGTAATCCGGTGATGAAATCCATGGAGATGGTTTCCCACTTCCATTATGGAATTGGTAGAGGTTGTAACAACCATGTTGGGTGTCGGTGTTCCGCCTTAACTTGCTGGCATTCTAGACACTTAGCTAGATAGTCAACTATGTTCGTTTTCAATCCAGGCCAATAGAATTGTTTCCTAGTGGCCGTGATCATTTTTTGATATCCTGGGTGACCGGTAAATGGTCTCTTGTGCAGTTCGTCCATTATGAACCTCTTCAAGTCGTCACAACTTGGGATATACAATTTGTTTCTATAAGTCAGCAGACCTTCGTCCAGCATCTGATAGCCTTCATACTTTAGCCCTGTGGGCTCTTTCTTTAGATACGATGTCACGATCTTGAAGAATGCATATGTTTCTTGTGCATTCCCGACTCTTTCCCTGATATCTGTTTCACAGGTGCTCACTGTTGCCAAATGAATTGTTTTCACACTTCTGCTAAGGGAATCGTCCACCCAATTTTCCTTTCCTTTGATGTGTTTGATTTCGAAATCAAACTCACTTAGGATATCCATCCAGCTAGCTTTTCTAGCATTGAGCTTTGGTTAGTCAAACAAGTGCCTCAATCCACATCGGTCTGTCATAAGTACAAATCTCTTACCCATGAGGTAATGCCTCCACATTTTTAAAACATGTGGGTCACATAATTGATTTCATGCTCATTCAATTTTATGGATTTGTAGCAAATTACACATCCTTCTTGCGTAAGGACTCCTCCGAGTCCTTCCTTGCAAGAATTTGTACACAAAAGGAATTCATTATCAGGGTCTGCAATTTTTAGCACAGGTGTGTGGGTCAGAAGGTATTTTAAGTGTCTGAAATATTTCTTCACATTATGATGTCCAAGTGAATTTAACCCCCTTTTTATGAAGGGCAGTGATTGGACAACCAATCTTGGAAAATCATTTTATGAACCTTCTATAGTATCCTGCTAAGCCCATAAAGGATATGATATCAGATACATTCTTTGGGGTAGGCCATTCCATAACAGATCTAATCTTGTCAGGGTCTACCACCGCTCCTTCTTTAGAAATAACATGACCTAAGTAATGGACTTGCTTCTGGAAAAAGTCACACTTGCTAAACTTAGCGTAGAGTTGATGCTCTCTTAGTACTTGAAGTACAAGTCTATTATATTCGTCATGCTCCTCTTTGTTCTTGGAGTAGATTAGGATATCATCAATGAAAACCAATACAAATCCGTCTAGGAATTTGCTGAGTACATTATTCATCAAGCACATAAAAGTGGCGAGGGCATTGATTAATCTAAATGGCACCATCACAAATTCATAGTGACCATATATGGTCTTGTAGGTTATTTTTTGGATGTCTTCATCCTTGATTTGAACTTGATGGTACCCAGACCTTAAGTCAATCTTTGAGAAAATGGAAGCACCCCCTAACTGGTCGAACAAGTCATCGATTCTTGGTAAGGGGTACTTGTTCTTTATGTTTGTCTTATTGAGTTGTCTATAATCTATGCACAGTCGGAGTGTGCCATCTTTCTTCTTCACAAATAGGACTGGTGCTCCCCATGGGGACACACTAGGCCGGATGTAGCCTTTGTCCATCATTTCCTTTAGTTGTAGCTTGAGCTCAACTAGCTTGGGTGTACTCATCCTATAGGGTGTCCTAGACACTGGCACTGCTCCTGGTGCAAGTTCTATCGAGAAGTCAATGTCTCTTCTCGGAGGTAGACCCAGTACCTCTTCTGGGAACACGTCTCTATACTCTCTTAATATGGGGTGGTCCTCTAGATTTGGTCTGTCATCCTCAAAAAATTCCAACACTTGTATTACATATAGAGGACATCCCTTTCTGCAATACTTTTTCATTTGAAGGGATGATATTCATCTCACTGAGATAGGCTTATGAATCCCTTGGAGGGTTATCTTTCTCCCTTCTTCATTTACACATTCTAAGGTTTTATGGTAACAATCCAACTTAGTTTTATATGCTGCTAGCCAATCCATACCAATCAACAGGTCATAAGACCCTATGGGAAGTATGTTAAGGGTAGCTTGGGTGGGCAATCCATCCATAATGAATTGGCAAGATGGTATAACCTCTGCTACTTTTCTTTTGGTGCCAGTGGCTAGTTGTACTAACCATGGATTAACATGCCTAACTGGTTGCAGTTTACACTTATCAATAGTCTAAGGAGCCACATAACTCAAATTAGAACCAAGGTCAATTACAATAGAAATTAGATGGTTAACGATCATACCTTCCATCTCCACCACTGAATCTTGGTGGTTGGCTTGTTTATTATCCACGGCTGCATAAATTTGTGGCATACTCCTAGCCACATCATTGACGGTGGTAGCTTATTAGACATTGTAAACTCTCCTACTATTTGTTGTCTGTGTGGACAGTCTCTCAGTAGATGTTCTTCTCCACAACCCCAACATTTCAAGGGTTCCTTCTTTGGGTTACCCGTCTTTCCTGGGGTTTCTCCAAAAGGTTTATTTCCACTCTGGGAGGGGAAATTTTGTTGATATACACTTCTAGCAGGAAGGCTTATCCTAGAGTCCTTCCTATAGTTCTTAAATCTTGAGGATTTAAACCCCTTCTTATTGAATCTCAAACTGCTCTTCTCCTTCCAATCCTCATGAGGTTTTGTCTGACTCCCGAGCTGTTCATAATAATACCTCACCTTTCGGATAGTGTCTTCTAAGGCTTTTGGCTCATCAAACTCAATCCTATTCTGGTAGGTCTGAGGTAACCCACTGATAAATCATTTCACTTTTACCTTTTCATCCTTTATGTAGGGCACATACGCCAGCAACTCAAAGAATTTATTAACATATTCCTCTATGACGAGTTGTCCTAGTTTGAGTTCATAGAACTCCTTAGTCTTCCCATCAAAGTATTTCTCTGATAGATACTTCTTCTTGAAGTGTTTCTCAAATTTTTTCCATGATAAGTCATCTTCATGGATTCCTTTCACATTCTTAAGGTCTTCCCACCAAATGGAAGCTTTTCCATTCAGGTTGAAGATGGCTATTCAAACCTTCAATTTTTCGAAGTAGTCATGGACTCTGAAGTACTTCTTCAAACCAAGCAGCCAAGCTTTTGTCTCTTCCCCTTTTCTCAATCTCTCCATTGAAAGAGGGTGGTTTGTCTTTATTGAACTCTTCAGGGTCATGACTTTTGGAATGCTTTCGCTTCTTCCCTTTCCTTTGAGAATGTGAGATAGTTTTTCCACTAGAAGATCCCTCTGAGTTGCCAGTTCCCTTTCCAGAGGAGTCTCCCGATGAGTGTCCTATGTCTCCAGGTTGGAATTTCCTTGAGGTACTCCTCCTAGTGTGGCCACTTATGGGACCACATTTTTGTATCTCAGGTGGGCTTTGACTTCTCTTCATATGTAGTTGGTCCACATCACTGGTTGTAGGTCCATGCTATAGTTGTCTCTATATGTCGGATAAGCTCTGCAACAAGATTGCATTAATTTCCATTTGCTTTTCTTACTCCTTTATCAATCTCTCATTGCCGACCTTGCAACTTTGTAATTTGGCCATGAGGCTCCTTACAGTTTCAGCCAGATCTGGAGGGGTTTCCACTGCCCTCCTCTCATTAGATTCTTCATCTCTATTGTGGGAGCCATCCCCCACTTCATGGCACATCACCATCCTTTATGCTTGTAGTTTCCCACAGTTCATTGACTGCGTGAGTGCCTTAAAATTATTTAAACATGGTTTTTACGCAGCTCGTCCATGAGCCCAAGCAGGCCAAGTGTTGTAACCATGTAGCTTCCTTAGGCTTAGCCTAAGGTTCCTGGGTATTGGTCATATGGGTCCTCTTAAACGGATATTTTCCGCTCGTCTTCCAAATGAAGAGACCTCCCCTTTTCAAGGGTTCAACTTCGCTACCCTTCCTGAGCTTTACCATGAAATGGTTAAGGACTTGGGTCTAGAATTATGGTCACAAGACAAGGGGTCTGGAAGAGGTATCCTCTTCAGACGGATAGGTTCAAATCGTCACGATATCTCCTATCTCAGTCATCTTACAAGCTTATGTCCCAGGAAGCCTCAGGAGCTAAGTTGGGCATACAGACTATCAGTCAGAAGTGTAAGTTTACAAAGAGATAGAGGCATGCACATATCATAACCATTCCACACAGAATTCATTTATAAATACACATATGTATAAATCCAAGCATTCATCCATTATTCCAGTTCAATACATAAAACAAGGAAAATACTTTTCAAAACCAGATAATGTGAAGTGATTGTTGAAAGGGGTGCTTGTTTCCACCCAACCATAGGCTCAGTCACTCCTAATGGATTTACGACTAGCCACCCCCGAGCTAGGCCACGATGCTCTACGATAAAAACCTTTCTTTCGGCTCAACGACAGTAGGGACGGAGGTTGCTCTCCTCCTCCTGCAGTTTCTTGGCAACGGTTTACACGATACCAAGAAAGGAGGACCAGCCCCGTTTATCATCTTGTATCATAACCCCCCTAGCCATCTCCCTGCGACTAGAACACTTATTTTCCCAGTTCTTCCTTGAACCCGAGAGCTTAACCTCTCATCTCTGCACTCTTCGCAGGTCTTCCTCTGCCCACCACACCTTCCTTTCTTTCCTCTTTCAACAAGGTTCTGTGTGGCTCGAATTCTCATCCCGTGGTCAAGTCTGGAAGCCTTACATATGGGTGCTCTTCCCTATCCCCTCATTAACTCTTGAGGAGGTCTTCCCACCTACCAGCTTGACTGTAATTCATTTATCAGTCAAAGGATTGTTCTGGTCCTGAGTAATTAAATCCAGTAAGGTACTAGTTTGGTGAAGGTTAACGCAACCATTCTTGGTCCCCTTCACCATCTCTTTTCATAGCATTCGTGGTCTTTCTTAGTACACCCCCCTTCTAGCAGTCATGCAACACTTATCCATTTTCTAGTAAATAACATAATTTACATTCATTGACCTTTTATACAAAGGTCCATCGAATCAAACATTCACAGATATTGAGTTTGACATAGTCTCTTGGCCATTATAGTTATATTTACAAACTAGGGGAAACATGGTGTTGCACAACTTAAACAATTTGGGAGTGATTAATTAAACAATCTATGAGTGAATACGTTATGGGTGAAAAAGCATGAATAAAAATGAAACAAAAATAATGAATGAAACATACACAAAGAAAATTAGCCCATAATAGTATTTGTATTCTCATGAAATGATATGTACATTACTAGGTGAATGAGAGCATGAAAAAAAAAAAAGATGTTATATTTTTATACTTCATATCATACATATTATACATGATGAAATACTTACATTTTTAAGAACAACCAATTAGTTGCCAAGGTGGTTTAGTTCCATAATTGTCCATCATTGGTTATCACTTGGTGCACCATGCGTTTCTATTGGCATTCATATGTAATGTTCTTGGGTACAATTGGCACTATTGGTACACGCACACATTGTTGAAGTATATGTATTGAGATGGGCACGTGTAGACTATTGAGGTGGGCATGCATGTGCTCTTAAGGTGGGTTTATGTAGGTTATTGAGGTGGCACACATAGGCCAACCCATGCCAAAATTTAGCACACATAACCTAAATTTGGTGCATTAAAATTGTAGAGGTTTTATACGTGTGTGGGTGTTGCCCCTCAACCCCACCTAGTAGTAATGAGGGAAGGTTGTTAGGGGCACTACCCCTTGGACCCTACAAGTCACAATCTTAGGTTGGTGCACATGATTGGGTGGTGATGAAGTGGTTTAGATGGAAGAGTACGACATAAAGGATGGGAATTATTTGACATATGTGAGGCTAAGCACCAGATTATTCTCGTTGCACTCAAATCATACCTCACTTCTTAAAGAGCAATGAACCCCATTGTATTAAATTTTGAGCCCATGAGTGCAAGTTGTTGTTATCACTAAGGCACAACATGGTTAAGCAAAATCCTTCTACACTAGCAATTATTACATTGTGTATCATATTTCAACTCAAGGATATGGTACATAATGTTTGAACTCACATAGGAAATCCATGTATCTATCAATTGTAACACACATGTTTCTCCCAAGGATCTAGTTGGACAAATATGATATCATTGGTGTCAAAGTTTATTACATCACAAAGGAGAGAATTGTGTAGAGGATTGATTGGATATTGCAATTGTGATTGGTGTGTGATGCGCAATTGTCACTTGTTATTCATTCACTCTAGGTTGAGGGATTTTGGATTAGGTATTGTAACCAACCCAAGATTTGTGATGGTTGCAACAAAAATAATGCCTTTTTGGTTATTGTTATTAATGATGGTTCATAGAGGTTGACCTGCGACCCATACTTGTGTGTGAAAATGTCTCTCCCTTTCTGTGTGTCATAGTAGATGGGTTAGATAAGTATCATTTGTTAGGATATTTAGACACTTAGGAGTTAGTTAATATCAACTTCATATAATGTGTCATTAGGTAAAAGTGTGTTTCTTAGTATGTTTCTTTAGTATGCATTAGTATGAATTTGTAGTTGGGCAATTCAATGGTCACGATGTATTCCCGACATAGAGTGATCCAACGGATCATATTCTCCTTGATCTTAACAACTATATTGATTTGTGGTTTAACACTGGATTGGTCCATGACCTCTATTTAAAGAGCGTGAAGGGTCATTTGTTGATAATTGATTGTGAGAAACACTCTTGTATATCTCTTTGTAATATTTTTCTTTTTCATTAATAAATTGCTCCAAGTGGCCATGTTGGTTGGGGTCATGGATGTTCCCCATAGGGGTTTTAACACGTCAGAACATCAGTGTGTTGATATTTGATCTAGTTGTGTGAGTGGTTACTGAAGGTGTTCATCCTTTGTCGGAATATGTATTTTGTCGAGCAAGGTGTCAGAGCGTATTTGAAGACCTGCTCTCATTGTATATTGAGATCGTGAAGTTGTATTGTTGCATCTATGGTTTTTGCCATTTCTATACATTTTGGGGCTGAGAATATTGTTCCATTGTGTCTGGAGTACTCATTTCAGTTAGGAATGCATTTTGTTTCACTCGAAAAGGTTTATGTTTGCCCATGATACGACCATTTTAGTTAGATATGGAGGTATAAATCCCGAATACACCCTTTTTAAATTTTTGCAGAGATAATGTTTCAATTTTATTTTAGCTTTTTGCTTTTATTTCTAGGTTGCGACTCTTTTCGATTTGTGTATGCTCTTTTACCCATGCTCTATGTGATATTGGAAAATCATAAACAAAGCGGAAAGGGTTTTCTCGTCTATATATGATCTTTGTTGTGTGCTCTGTGCGAACTCGGTAAAAATCAGAAACAAAGGGAAAACTTGCATTTTCTGACTAAGCTAACTGAGATCTAACTCTTGTTGTCATCAAGAAGCAATTTTTTTTCTTGTGTGAAAAGACTTTTTTTATGAGCACGCTCTCCAAGGCCGTCTTCAACAACAACAACAACAATCCTCATTCTAAACAATATAATGTGTTTTGCACTAGGTCACTTGGTTAAAAGTTGTTTTATTAAGAAAGACGTCTTGAGTTCAAGTCTCTTTTTTGCTACTTCTTTTTTTAAGTTCATGCATCCAATGTAAATCATCTTTCAGTGAAATTATAAAAGTGAATCAATATAAGTAACTTTAACATTTTTAAGTTATTTATTTTGCATGCAACTTTCATTTATAAATGAACTTCATTGTAAAAGTGATCTTTGCTTATTCTATAAAAGTGGGTCACTTCATAAGCAACTTATTTGTAAAAGTGAGGTTATTAGAAGGAGGGGCAGCACCACGTGGACCAACTTCTACTTGTCACGTGACTCTTTGGTTACCATTTATGTCTTTTTCAAAATGGCATAACTTTCACCCCCGAAATCCGTTTTCAGTGTCATTTTTTTAAACAACCTATTTTTTCGAGAGCTTTCCCTCTAGACCATTAGTTTCAATTTTTAAATCAATATTCTCTGCATATTTAATATGGAATATCTCAATGATATTTTGCTTACCAGTACCAAATACTTCTCATGGAAATCCCATATGGAGGATGTACTAAGAAGTAAAGCATTGTAATGGATTACCTCGGGAAAAGAATAAGAACTCGTTGATGATGACAAGTATGCCAAATAGGTTGATAGGAATCATGAAGAACGTGGACTAATTAGAATTTTCATCTCTTCTAATTTAAGGTTTCACCTTCAAGGAGATGAGATCCCAAATAAAGCTTGCAGCTGTGTTTGGTAAACACAATATTATCTAAGCCCACCAGTTGGAAAATTAGTTAATGACTTTAAGTCCAAATGATTTTTCTTGCATTGAAGATTACTTATCTAAGTTCAAAACACTTAGAATTTTGTGTATAGAATGTGAACTAGATCTAAAGGAAGATCGATGCATATATTATATTCTTGCTAAGATAGGTAGTGCATATTATGTTTTTGTATCTACCTTTTATGCCACTAGAGAAGCTCTAGGGAGTTCTTATAAAGAACCCTCTCTTGATTCCTTTTATGGTTCTCTAATTCGAGGGTAGGATAAGCTTATACAACTTGGGTTGATCAACACTACAGGTACATCCAACAAATCCTTAGTGGCGTGGTGGAAAGATAAATCCTAGAATCCCAAGAAACAACATGCTCCCCACAACAACAAGCAAAACAAGGGTCCCAAACCCTCTTAGCCAACTTCCTCTCCTAATGGTGACAAAGGAGAAAAATCTAAAAATAAGAAGACTCACAGACCTTGCAACTTTTGTGGGAAAGATGGTCACATGCAGTCCAAATTTTTAAAGAAGGTGGAAGCTTTGGAAGCAATTATGAAGAAGCACAACATCAATATTGATTATTCTTCTTCTAACTCTTATTCTCATGGACATGCACTTTATGCTTCTGGTTTCTCCTTCAGTGCAACTTCTACTTCTTCGTCTGATGAGTGGCTTATTGATTCTGGAGAATCTTATCATATGGCGAAGGATAAAGCCATATTTTATACTCTAAATGAATGTAACACCAAGAAAATATTTGATGGTGGTGATAGATCTCTTAGTGTTGTAGGGTCTGGAATAGTTCAGGCAGATAATGGTCATTTCAATGATGTATTATGTCTTCCAAGTCTTTCCTGCAAACTTATATCCATGTATCAAACCACTCATTCGGGTGAAGGTAAAACCATAGAGTTTTCACTTGACCAAGTTGTGATCAAGGATCTAAAATATCCTAAGCATGTTCTTGCAACTAGAATTGTTGATGATATTACTAGGTTGTACAAGTTTGACAACTTTGGCTCATCATCTTTTCCATCAGTTTTTGTTGTTCATAGTGATGACTTGAGCAAACTTTGGCATGAGCGGTTTGGTCATCTAAATTATCGCTCATTACAACAACTATATAATCAACATATGGTGATTGATCTTCCTCTTGTTTCCTGCAAAGATAGCGTTTGTGTTGGTTGTGTTCTCGACAAACATCATCGAGACAATTTTGACAAACATACCTCTTGGCACACCTCCACCCCTTTGCATCTTGTTCATAGCGACTTGTCTGGTCCACTTTCTTCTCCTTGTTTTTCTAGGTGCAAGTATTTCTTAACTTTCATTGATGACTTTTCCAGATGTACTTGGGTTTACTTCTTAAAACTTAAGAGCGAATTTTTTGACAAGTTTTTGGCCCACAAGGTCCTTGTAGAAAAGTAATCTGGACATCAACTTCAAAGGTTAAGAACATATAATGGAGGCGAATATTGTTAATGATTGCTACTTCATGAGACATTCTCCATATTGTACTCCTTTAGACTGATTTGAGATGATCTATGAGAACGCCTATGTGATAGGTGAGTCATACTCCTCTGGACTGAGTTGAGATTACATGTGTTGGTCTCTTGTCGTGCTCCTCTGGAATCAATTGAGATGACTTGAGATGGTCTCATGTCGTACTCCTATGGACTTAATTGAATTGACTTGAGATGGCTCTCCAGTTTGTACTCCTATGGATTTAGTTGAGTTGATCTATTGAGAGTGGTGTCCCTTGTGGTTGAGCACATGTGGACTTGTCCCTAGTGGTTGAGCACTAGAGGATGTGTGTGAGACCCCTTGCTATATTGTCAAAGAGTAAGACTATTGTGAAACCCTAATTTGTATTTTAAAGGGTACAAGTCGGCTCTACTGTGTAAATATAATTATTATTGTGTAAAATATTAATTATATTATTAAGTTGTACAAATCGGTCATATTGTGCCAATAGAAACATTTATTTGATGAGTTAGTTCATGTATTTATAAGAGAGATACATCCCCATTGTGGATCATACGTCATTCTCTCATAACACATTGTGGAGATCTGAAATTTAGTGTGCACTTCTTCTTATGCGCTAGCTATCATGGTCATAGAGCACCCTCTTGTGTGTGCTAGGGTTTATGGTGTGAAGGTTCTTCTCTTGGCAATATAGTAAAGGGTTGTTGGGTTTTTCCCTTGATTGAGAAGTGTTTTCCCAGGATAACTTCTTGTGTCTTGTGCATGGTCATTCTTCTTGCGATCTTGGCTATTGTATTGTTGCATTGTTTATGGTTCAAGTTCATGCTAAATTGAAAAGAAACTACATGTGTTTGAACCATCATTAAAAATTCAACAAATATGTGAATAATAAATTTATAAGTTATTGCACTGCACATGGCATCCAAATGTGACACATTGTTCCATTTACACCACAAAAAAATGGTGTTGTTGAGAGAAATAATCACACTCTAAAATAAATGGCTAATTGTATGATCCAATCTACATGATTAAGTCTTAATTATTGGGTAGAAGCCATTAACTATGTAAATTACATAGTTAATCATACTCCTACGAAGGCTCTACAAAATATAACACCAGAAGAAGCATGGAATAAAATTAATCCATATGTAAGCCACTTCCATCTATTTGACTGTGTGACATGGGCTCACATTCCACATGAGAAAAGGAAAGATTTACATCATAAAAGCGAGAAGTGTATTTTGGTTGGATATTCTTAAGATGTCAAAGGTTACAAACTTCTTCAACCTCATTCCAATGAAATTATTATTAGAAGAGATGTTAAATTCGATGAGAACATCTTCACCTACGAGCCTAATTCGACGTTTGTGCCTTCTTCGGCCTGCAATCCATCTTCGATATTTTTGTCGTCTTCTATTCCTATAATGGTTTCTTCTTCTTCGGATGATGGCAATGAAGATGAAAATCCACTTCCTCCTACTCACCTTCCTCCACATGAGTCCATTGAACATGAACCTACACCAACACTACCCCTTCCTATATGGGTATGTTCAACATGAGAAGCAATTGGTGATATTATCAGTGATCCTTTAGATCAATGTCGAACATGTTCACAGTTCCAACGAGCCTCTTCTCTTTTGGCTTAAGTTTCAGAGACTCATGATCCAGAGACATTTGCAGAAGCTTCAAGTCATCCAAATTGGGATACAACAATGAATGAAGAGTATCTTTCTTTAATGGTGAATGATACTTGGGATCTTGTACCTCTTTCGAAAGGAAGAACGCTTGTCATATGTAAATGGGTCTACAAAACTAAGTATGCATCAGAGGGGAATGTTGAAATACACAAGGCTCAATTAGTTTCCAAATGATTCTCCTAAGTTTAAGGAATTGGCTATAATGAAACCTTTTCCCATGTAGCCAAAATGAATTACATCTGCCTATTTCTAGCCCTTGCAGCCTCACATAAATGGGAGGTCCATCAGATGGATGTCAAATCCACCTTCTTGCATGGGGATTTGCAAGAAGAAATCTACATGGAACAACCTCTTGGCTATGTATAGAATGAATCTATCCTTGTTTGTCGCCTTAAGAAATCTCTTTATGGTCTTAAGCAAGCTCCCAAATCTTGGTATGTGAAAATGGACATCTTTCTTCTTGACACTATCTTTTTTAGATGCCATTTTGATCCTAATGTCTATACCAAGAAAGTAGGAAGTCATCTCATAATCCTTGTTCTTTATTTTGATGATCTTATCCTCACTGGTAGTGACCCTTAAGTTTTAAACCATGTGCAAATTAGCCTTAAGAATAAATTTGAAATGACTATCTTAGGATATTAGCACTATTTCCTTGGCCTCCAAGTATTGCAAACCAAGGAAGGAACCTTTCTCTCCCAGTCTAAGTATGATTGTGACCTTCTTCGCCACTTTCACATGGATGATTCTAAACCATCCCCTTATTCCTTCCAGTTTGGAGTCAAACTTGTTGCCACTTGTACCTCTCCTGAAGTTGATGCCACCTTGTATCGTCAATTCATTGGTAGCCTCTTATATTTGACTCATGCATGTCCTGATATTTCCTTTGTTGTTGGTCTTTTTTCCTGGTATATGTAATCACCTCATGAAAGCCACTGGAAAACAACTAAAAGGACACTTTGATATGTCTAGGTACAATTTAGTTCAAGATATATTACAGCTTAGGGGGGACTCCTTTATTGGTTGGTTTCACTGATTCAAATTGGGTCAGTGACCCTGATGATCGAAAGTCTACTACAAGTTATCTTCTAAGCCTTGGTTCAAGACTTGTCACTTAGGCCTATAAGGAACAATAGGCTATTGCACTTTCTTCAATAGAAGCAGAGTATCGAGCAATGATTAATGCAAGTCAAGATGCCTTCTGGCTTCGACGAATCCTTTTAGAGTTTGGATTCCAATAACAACATTTGACCATCCTTTGGTGCTACAATCAAAGTGGCATCAAGCTCACCAAAGATCCAGTTCAACATCAGTGCAACAAACACATCAAGCTTCACATGCACTTCATTGGAAAACTCATTCATGGTTGAGTTATTGAAGTGTTATTTTTCCCTACAAAAGATCAAGTTGCACAATTTTCACAAAGTCTCTTACATTAGTGAAGTTTACCAAAATTTTATATACGTTAGGAGTTAAGGAAGCTGTCATTGAGGGGGGATAGGCTCTAATGCCTCCTTCCTTCTCCTATTGTGTCACCTTTATAAATCCTTCAATAATATCCTAAGTTGATCTTAAGGGGGGATGTTAGGATATTTAAAAACTTAGGAGTTGGTTAAGATCAACTCGATCTAATGTGTCGTTAGGTAAAAGTGTGTTTCTTAGTGTGTTTCCTTAGTATGCATTAGTATGCATTTGCAGTGATCCAGGAGGATCTGGGAACCCTCACAGAGATCCAAGAGGATCTGAAACACTCACAAAAGACCATAAAAGACCCATAAATGCTCAAAATTTGAATTTATTGAATGCTCTTGAAAACTACTTCATGTAGATATCTTTCCAATGGTGCAAAAATCGCCTCAAACAGAGTTTTTATGCAAATGTTATGAGCAGTCAAAGTTTGGTCAAACCAGGGAAAAAGTCAAAGCAAAAGTGCCACGTGGTAGGCCCACAGACTGCCACATGTCCTATCCATACAAGTTATATTACTGACATAATGACATCATTTTGACGTCATCATGGTGATGTGGCATCACGATAGTTTGCCACGTGTCACTCAGATTTGACATTTTGAGGGTACAATTGGACCAATAAAAAAGTGTCATGTGTCATCGTACGAATGATGTGGCAGTGTGGAGGTGATGTCAACAACACATTTGGCAGTGACGTGGTAATCCAGTCAGCAAGTACAATTGGTTCAGGTGGACAAATAATGGCATGACATGTGACCCAATGGAATTGCACCACATGGCACTAACGGTTTGCCCAAGTTGGCTTGGGTAATAAAAAATTGTTATATATATGCCTCGCAGGAATCAAATCCCAGACCTCATAATAGAAAACCCAACACCCTAACCAAGAAGGCTAACTTTCCATTGGAATATTCGAATGGACATAATTTATTTAAAGTCATATGTTTTTATATATGCCAAATGGGGTATGGTCTACGGGTTTGAACCCGTGACCTCCACCCTATTTTCCAGCATTCTAACCAACATACCAATGGGTTCGGTTGGGACCCAATGCATGCAATTAATGTTTTAAACCAATGAGATTTTGGGGGGGGGCACCCTGCCCTATTTAAAGCCTCGAAGTGTATGCCATTCAAGACAACAAGTTCATGAGAGTCTTGATTTATGTGCCAAGATCCTTGGAGACTTTTCGAGAGAAAGGTGGTCATGTTGATAGTCATTTTTTTCTCGTTTTCTTGCAAGGATTATGAATTTGAAGTATGTTTTTATGATTAAAGGTAATTTGTAAAAGTCATAGTCCAATTTTTCATGTATGAGACACGTAGTCTCGTTATACATGCAAAAAAAGGCTTTTTCAACACCTATTCAGAATATAGTCAACTTTATACTCATTGAACTTAGAATTTCGCAAGGATTTGAAATATAAGCTTTGTTTCTGATTTTGAGCAATGGAGTTTCAGATTGTCCCCAAGAATGTCTTTGTAAGTCCATGTTGTAATGTAATTTGGTATTTTGAGATGATTATGAACAGTTGTACTAGGAAAAGGGACTTGAAGATGAAGAGATATATGTCATCTAAATATGTAATTTAAGTTATTTCATTTTTTGATGTGTTATCTCATTTATACTTCAAGTTATTCATCATTTCATGTGGTTTTTTGGGATAAGAAGCATATTCAAATATATTATGTAAATTACCTCAATACGATCAAGAATTATTCTGAATCAAGTTAGATGCTAATGTGGATATTTTAGAGATTTAAATGGTATCTAATAATTTTCGGATCAAGTGGTATCAGAGCTGGTTTTGATGTGTATTTGTAAATGATGCTTACGAGGTCCAAATCCAAGTGAGGTGAAGGCAGGCTTGAAGTTTTCAATCCTGATATTGAACGTGTATTTCAAAGGAAAGAACTGGAGCATGAAGATGTTCTTTCTAAGGATGATAAGGAATTTCGAAGGATGTTTCTTGAGATGACAACTATGGTTAAGGAATTATGGGAAGACCTAGAAAGAAAAAGAGCAAATCCTCATCAAAATGAAGGTGGTCCAGTTGAAACAATGGTAAAAGTTGAAGGAGAAGGTGAAGAACCTCCAGAGTCTCCTCCATCCCCATCATCATCATCATCATCATCTTCTTCTTTTGATGGAAGAGAACATTCTTCCCATAAGAGGACAAAGCATTCTAAGAAGTCTTCTCGTTCTCATGATCAGCCTTTGTTAAAGCTAGATGTAAAGTTTAATTTGCCTACTTATCATGGAGAGTTGAATCCAGAGAAGTTGGATAATTGGGTCAAACAAATTGAAGTGTATTGCAGGGTATATAAAATTATACATGACACTTCAAGGATACAATTGGCTACTCTTCGTCTAAGCGGCACAACTTTGATATGGTGGGAGAGTTGAACACAAGTTGATCTTATTCAACATGGTAAAATCATCTCTTCTTGGATTGAATGTGTTGTTGCATTAAGAAAGCAATTTTATCCATTAGATTATATGCAAACATCAATGATTTCTTGGCAACATCTAAGGAAAGGAAAAGGGAAAAATGTTCAAGCTTATACACAAGAATTCAAGAGGAAGGCATTATCTTTGGGAATTCCATTACAAACTTTTGAGACTCTTCTAAAGTATATTGGTGGTATGCACTCATATCCTCACCATACTATATTGATGTTAAATCCTACTAATATTGATGAAGTATCAGTACAAGCTACACATCTTGAAGAGAACAAAGGAAAACATGTTGAGGATGTGTCAGAGGAGCCACGTGAATTCGAGGAGCAGTCGAAGGGAAAAGGGAAGAGTAAGAAGACAACTACAGTAAAGAAGGATGAAGAGAAGAAGCCTACATGTTCTCACTATGAGAAGAAAGGACATGATGAGAAGCATTGTTGGAAGTTGCATCTAGAATTGAAACCGAAGTGGGCTTAACCTAGAAAGGGTAAAAAGAAGATCGTGACTATGGTTCAGGACCTTGGATCATATTCTGAGGATGAAACTAAGGTTACAACTATGGGCATCAAAGGTAAAACTATTGTTGCAAGTTTTAGTTCACTTGCTTCTTCTGCAAAGTCTAAAGTAATCCCTGATGGAAGGCAAAGAAAATAATTGTTCCATTTACGAGTTATCTCAAATCACACTAAAATTGATACACTTTTTGATAGTGGGTCACAAGTGAATCTCAGGTACATGTAACTAAGCAATGCAAGTTACAGTTTGCGATCACATCCATTTTCATTGATGAGGTAGAGTTAGACGTTGTTCCACTTGACATTTGCGGGGTGGTTTTGTGAAGTCCATACTTGTACGAAAAGAAGGCCATTTTCTACAGGGGATAGAATAAGTATAATATTTTCAAGGATGGGATTAAGTTTATTATGAGAGCTCATCAGATGGAGACGAATTTGATATTTGTCTCTACGGGGCACATGCTAGCTAATGCTAGTATCCAAGATCCAGATTTATAGCCTATGGTTGAAAGAAAAACAATTCCTTTGGTTGATGTTGTTCTTATTAAGAAGGGAAAATATGTTGATGGTTCATTCTCTTTCGCATATGTATATTCAATTTTGTTTTTCAGTTTATTACTAATCAATGGAGTATGGTTGGATACTACAACAATGAATGATGAAGTTTTTGAATTTAATGGAATAGTTAACTTGGTCAGCATTGTTGTTTTAGTCTTCATTATGGTTATGGCGAGTCGGGTGCTCGTTATCCAAGAAGGTTGGATGGATGATGTTGGACAAGTGAGGCGATAACATTCTCACTTCATTTCCGAAAAATCCATACTTTTGAAGGTCCAAAAGTTCTTCATTAGGGAGGTGTGATCCAGGAGGATCCAGGAACACTCACAAAGATCAAGGAGGATCCTAAACGCTCATAGAGGACCAGAAGGACCCAGGAATGCTCAAAATTTGACTTTCTCAAATGTTCTTGAAAACCACTTCATTGCGTAGAGATCGGTTATAGCTTTCCAATAGCGAAAAAATTGTCTCAAACAGAGTTCGTATGCAAAAGTTATGAGCAGTCAAAGTTTGGTCAAACCAGGGCAAAAGTCAAAGCAAGGGTGCCACGTGGCCTGTCCGTACAGGTATATGAATGAAAGAGTGACGTCATGCTAACACCATCTTGGTGACATGGAAGCACGACAGGCTACCACATGTCACCCAGATTTGGCATTTTCAGGGTACAGTTGGACCAATAAAAAAGTACCATGTGTCATTGTACAGATGATGTGGCAGTACAGAGGTGATGTCAACAACACAGTTGGAAGTGATGTGGAAATCCAATTATCAGGTACAATTGGCACAATTATACAAATAAGGGTGTGACACGTGGCCCAATGGAATTGCGCAACGTGGCTCTAACAGTTTTCCTAAGTTGGCCTGGGTAACAAAAATTTGGTTATATATATGTCTCATAGGAATCAAACCCAAGACCTCATAATAACAAACCTGATGCCCTAACCAACCGAGCTAACTGTCCATTGGAATATTTGAATGAATATAATTTATTTAAATTCATATTTTGTTATATATGCCAAATGGGGAATGGTGTGCGGATTTGAACCCGTGACCTATGCCCTATATTCCATCATTCTAACCAACATACCAAGGTGTTCAGTTGAGACCCAACGCTTACAATTAACATTTTAAACCAGCGAGATTCCGAATGGGAGGTGCCCAGCCCTATTTAAAGCCTCAAAGTGCGTTCCATTCAAGACAACAAGTTCATGAGAGTCTTAATTTGTGTGCCAAGAGCCTTGGAGACTTTTCGAGAGAAAGGTGGTCATGTTTATAGTGATTTTTTCTCGTTTTCTTACAAGGATTGTGAATTTGAAGTATATTTTATTATAAGATGTCATTTGTAAAAGTATTAGTCCAATTTTTCATGTGTGAGACACATAGTCTCATTATACATGTAAAAAAAAAACTTTTTCAACACTTGTTTAGAATATAGTCAACTTTATACTCATTGAACTCATAATTTCGCAAGGATTTCAAATATAAGCTTTGTTTATGAGTTTTAGCAATGGATTTTGGGAGTGTCCTCAAGAATGTCTTTGTAAGACCATGTTGTAATGTAATTTGGTATTTTGAGATGATCATGAACAGTTGTACTAGGAAATAGGACTTGAAGATGAAGATATATATGTCATCTACATATGTAATTTGAGTTCTTTTATTTTTTGTTGTGTTATTTCATTTATACTTCAAGTTTTTCATCATTTCATGTAGCTTTTTGGATAAGAAGCATATTCACATATATTCTGCAATTCACCTCAATAAAATCAAGAATTATTATGCATCAAGTTAGATGTTAATATGGATATTTTAGAGATTTAAATGGTCTCTAAGAATTTATGAATCATGTAGTTAGGTAATCTGGCAGTCACAATATGTTATTGACGTAGAGTGATCCGACGAATCATATTTTCCTTGATCTTAACAACTACATTGATCTATGTCTTAACACCTTATTGGTCCATGATCTTTATTTAAATAGTGTGGAGGGTCATTTGTTGATGATCGATTGTGAGAAACTCTCTTGTAAATCTCTTTGTGATATTTTTATTTTGCATTAATAAAGTGCTCCAACTGGCCACGTTGGTTGGGGTCGTGGATGTTTCCCCATAGGCGTTTTACCACGTCAAAACATCAGTCTGTTGATCTTTGATCTAGTTGTGTGAGTGGTTAATGAAGGTGTTCATCCTCTATTGGGATAATTGTGTTGTCAAACATCATTGGAGGAAAATTTGGGGTACATCCAATTTGTGGGATACATGGATAATTTGAGGTTGGTGCATCTTCACATGCAACTTCTTATGTAAGTGTGTGTCTTGTGATGAAGATTGCATGTGCTCAAAAGTTCTTTTGGTCATGGAAAGGTGACTCATTATAGTCACACCATTTCCCATTGTTGGGATTTCCATATAGCTTCATATTCTTTGGCGGCATGGTCTTCTTTATTGGTTTCTATTAGTGAGCTATTGAACTATTTGATGGCTTGGAGTCATGTTTTTTTATGCTAATGATAGGGGCTAAGACCAATTATATACTTTAGGACTTTGTGCTTCTCTAAATCAGTACTACACAACTTTGCCATGAGTTGATCGTACTCATCGATATAGCTCTAGACAATCTAGTCGATGCATTGGTACAACTACTCCATTGTTTGTATAGCCACTCCTTATGCTTGAGAGGACTATAGAAAGATTCTTTTGTTATTGTGACAAGGTCTTCCCATGTATCATTGGGGAGCTTCTTGTCTATGATGTGTTGCTCAATGAGGTTCTCCCACTAACAATGTGTTATGGTGGACATCTTCAATGGGACAACAGTTACTTTGTCGCAATCTATAAGATCAATCATGGTGAAATATGACTGGAACTATCAAATCTAGAGGTCCTAAATCTATGCCACTCCACCGAAGGGCACTTTAAAACCATTGTTGGAGAAGCCATCTACACTTGTGATCTTCTTCATCATTTTCATGAGCTTGTCCATCATATCTTGTATTTATCAGTTGAGAGTATCAAAAATAATACATTCTTCGATTTAATAGTGTTGTGGTGTCTTTTGATGTGATCATAAAGGTCTCTTGCACTTTGGTAGGTAGATAATAAAAAATAGAGGAGGGTTGAAGATTCATGCAAGAATATTCAAAATAAGTGTTAATGGGCATCAAGAGTCATGGATGAACATGCCAACCATGTTGCTTCTAGTTTATTGCTTTGATACCAATGGTCTTATTCTATTATGTAAATCAAATGAGAATTTAAGTAAAAGACTTATCAGCTTATGGACATAGAAACATGAACAAAAATGAAGAAAATAAATGAGTGAAACATACATAAATAAAATCATACTATAATGGTGTTTATATTACAATAAAAGGATATGTTGTTGCTTTATGAAAGAGAGCATGAAAAAGAAAATATGATATGCTACTATATTTGTATAATATGCACTATACATACTAGGAATTACATGTAGTTACAAGGATGACTAGTCACTTGTTAATGATGGTCTAGTGTCATAGTTGTTGATGATTTTTCATCTTATGGTGCACCATGTGTTGTTATTGGCATACAATGCTAGTGATATGTTTCATTCTCGATACATGCATGAACTATTGAAGTGTGTATCATTGAGGTCGGTGCATGCAAGCCATTAAAGTGGGTTTGTGTAAGTTGGAACTTGGTGCATGTAGCTAGACTTCATTATGTTAAATATTGTAGAGGCTTCATGATTTCTTCCCCCACACCCCTATGGGGGTGTTACCCCTCAAGCTTGTCCGTTAAGAGAAAAAAGAGGTTACCAATGTGCTTCCCCTCAAACCCTATGATGAGTCATATGGGACGTATTGTTGAGATAGTGCACATAAATGGGGGCGCTGAAGTGGTCCACATGAAAAAGGAATGGCATAAAGGATGGGCATTTTTTTTTAGTACACATGAAGTTAAGCATCAAATTCCCATGATTGATCTCTGATCAAATATATATCATAATCTACCGATCAAATATATATCATAATCTACCTCCATCATGTCATAATGTAATGATCACATGTCTTGGATATAATTAAAAGTCTGTCTACTTTTGTTATGTGGTATGTATGTGAGGTATCATGTGAAATAAGAAATGAAATGAAAAGAAAGATTATAATTCACTTATGAGTATAAGTACATTGATATACTCAATTGAGAAAGAATGGATTTAAGAAATGAAATGTAAAGAAAGATTATAATTCACTTATGATTATATATACATTGATATACTCAATTGGGAAAGAATGGATTCTTACCACTAATGCAAAATACTCATTTTGTGCATTCTCTATTTTTGTACTTGATGTTTCACTTTTTTTTACATTGATCTTTTGCATAGTAAAGTTAAGAGTCTAAAAACATGTATTAAAACAAACTTGCATATCCAAGGATTAGTGTGGACAAATTATTTTATGTAAAAAAATCAACCTTACTTTCCCAACCTTCAAAATTATTTTAATTCCCTTTTTAAGAATATGCACTAAATATTAAATTTGCATTTTTTTAATATTCTCGAGCATGCTAATGCACTTAGATTTGCATTTTTTTAATATTCTTAAACATGCCAATGCACTTATTGCTATTATCTAAGACAAATTAGGCCAATAAAACTCATTGTTGATATTGAATGCAACCATAGCATAAATATTAGATTTGCATTTTTTTTTAATATTCTTGAGCATGCTAGTGCACGTATTGCTATAAACTAAGACAAATTAGGCCAATGAAACTCATTGTTGATATTGAATCCAACCATAGCATATAACTTGACAAGCTCTGCTTTCATAAATGAAAAATGGTTACACATTGTGTGGAAATATACATCACCTTAATAGCTCTTAATTGTACATCATCAAACTAGTAATGCCTAATCTAAAGAGGAGTTTTGGATAGGTGCAACATAATAACTATTGAAAAGACCTCATCCTATAAAATTATTCTATTCTATTTTATGGATAGGTGCAACATAATAAATGTGGAAAAGATCCCCATCCCATAAAATTATTATATTTGCCTCTAGATGATATATCCTAATTGCTTAGGAGTCAAAATACTTTGATTTTGATTTTCAATTAGTTGATTTAATTTTTTATGTTTTTAATAAAGTTTTTACAATGTTTTATAAATCTATATTAAATTAATTTATTAAAATATTAAAAATTGTTTTTCAAATTTTTTTAAATTGATTTATTAAAATATTAAAAATTGTTTTTCAAATTTTTTAAAATTGATTTTTTTGAATTTTGATTAGTGGATATGGATGATTAAATAATTTTTAAGTTTTTACAATGTTCTATAAATTTATATTAAATTAATTTATTAAAATATTAAAAATTGTTTTTTTAATTTTTTAAAATTGATTTTTTTGAATTTTGATTAGTGGATATGGTTGATTAAACAATTTTTATTTGATTTGAAAACTATTTATCGATAATTAAATTTAATTTAAAAATCTAAAATTTCTAAAATATTCTATAAATTCACATAATATTGTTAGTAATGTATTTTGTATTATGCTTTAAATAATATAATTAATGTGTAGTTGATTGATAGTGTACTTTATGCAAATCATCACATCATAGGTAGATTGATAGTTGATTACATTTATTTTTATTTATATGCTTTAATTTTTCTTTCTTATAGTACAAAGATTTACAACAAATCTGAACACCTTAACAAATCTAAACACCGTGAAATTCTCAGTTAACCCTGACACCTGCCTGCACCCTTCTAAGTCACGTGTAGCTCTAGTATCAACGAGAGGCATCTAAAAGACTTGCTAAATTACCGGGAAGAACTAGATTTTTTCTGCGCCCGCTAACTTTAGCAACACCTCTTTTATTAATCCATGTCGAAGGCGTAGACGGACTATAGCGATCGATAATTCATTGACTTCATATTAATATGTCCTTTGACTATAAATTTTCACATCATTTGTATTGTTCGAACTACAGAAGTAAAAACATTATTTTTTATATAATAAAAAAAACCTTATATGTCATTGTCTTATTGGAGAATAGATTGGAAGTCTTATTTCCAGCTTCGTTGTTCCCAATGTTGTAAATGTTTAGATATCCAAATTTTTGAGCTTGGACGCTCTTTTTTAATTCTTAAATTTTTACTCAAATGTTTACATACCGAAAGTTATGAGCATGAATGTTGTTTTTTAATGTTTTTATTATTTCTATTTGTATTGAAATGTTTACATACATAAAGTTTACAACATTGACACTCTTTTTGAGGTACTTGAACAGGCCTGACAACTTAAATGTTTACATAGCACGAGGCCCTTAAACAGGCCTGACAACTTAAATGTTTGCATAGCGCAAGGACCTTAAACAACACTTACAACCTTAAATGTTTACCTAAATAGGCTTCTCACAGTACATTTTTCCTCGAATTTTTCCATATAATGTTGCAATGAATTTGGACAATATTGTTGTCCACCGCTAGTTACATAGCCATCATATGTTTCATACTTCTTCTATGCTTGGAATGCAATTTAGTCATCATTGAAGATACATATATTGTTTACTGGTTCGGTGGCTACTTCTTGTTTGTTGGTTCGTCGGTTGCTTCTTGTTGTTGTTTGGTTCAACTTTGCAAGGTTGAGGACCTGCACCTGTGGTTGGACCTGTTGGTGCTTGTTGCTTGCTTTTGTTTGCTTCAACTTTGCAGGGTTGGGGTCCTGCATCCGCAGTTGGAGTTGTTTTTTGACTTTGCGGGGTTCAAGTATTGCACCCACAATTTGACCTGCGCTTCTGTCGTTCATTGTTGCCGAGTAAGTTTCAATGCCATAATTTCATTTGCATTCGTTCTTTGTTGTTTACTATTTGCAGTTTGCAAGTAAGAATGTTTAATTATTTCCACTCGCATGGTCATCATATGTTTCAAATTTCTTCTGTACTTGGGATGCAATTTGGTCATCATTGAAGATACATATGTTGTTTACTGGTTCAATGGTTGTTGCTTGTTCGTTGGTTTGTCGGTTGATGTTTTTTGTTGTTTAATTCAAGTTTGCGAGTTTGAGGTCTTGTAGCTGCAGTTGGGCATGTTGGTGCTTGTTTGTTGGTTTCTTGCTTGTTGTTTTCTTTTGTTTGCTTCGGCTTTGCAAGGTTGGGGTCCTGCGCCAACAGTTGGAGATGTTTTTTTGCACTTTGCGGTGTTTAAGTCCTGCACCTGCAAGTGGACCTGTGGTTCTGTCGTTCATCATTAACGAGTAAGTTTCAATAGTATACTTTCATTCGTGTTAGTTGTTTACTATTCGTTGTTTTCATTTTGCAAGTAAGAATGTTTAAGTATGTATTCATCATTCTTGTCCTGCAGAATTTGCATAGAAGTTGGCATATCTTTTTCTCCTACTCTTCAATTTTCCTCCGATTTTTTCCCGATGTTCTACACCATGTCGATGCCAATTTCGCGTGCACAACTCTAGCTGTCATTTTTCTAGCATTGAAAATTCCGGTCCTTTTCTGTGTGTGACGAAGTCGAAATCTATCGCCTATCCCATACCTGCCTATCTTGTACAGGAATCGAACCCGTGTCTTTCGAATGAAAAATACAATGTCAAGCTTGTTTCCTTTGCAGGATTTTCTTGTAGAAGAAAACTGGATGTAGGTGTAGAAGGGCTAGGTATGATACAACTGTGCCTAGGCTGCAACAAAATTGCACAAAATTGGCATATATTTCCATCTTGCTCTTAAATTTTGCTCCAATTTTTTCTCCTAACTCTTAACCATACCTACATGCCTTTGTAAAATGTTCTTGTAGAAGAAAAAGATACTGAAATAGTGCTAGCAAGAGTGGTGTTCCGTGGATTGCAAATTGCAATATTCAATTTCTATATTGCTTCATGTGCAACATTTCTAACATAATGAATGTGTTCTCAAATGCATCACACCATTTACATCTGGACGAAACCATTATCATTATAGGATACTTCAATGTTGACATGCTACAAAATAGTGGCATAACAAATAATTGGACAACTACATGTGCAATTACCATGCCCGCTTTCTTTTGGTTTAGATAAAACATGTGCAAAACACACTTATTAACCTTATATGGTGAAATGTGCCCATATCACAATACAACCTCTTTATCCTATACATAAACTGGTCTGACCACAATACAATTTGTCTTGTACTTGAAATATGAAATATACATCAAAGATATTACAAAATTATATTTCCATGTCTCAAAGCATATCTGGATACTTTGTTGCGCAAAACCAAATCATTCAGCTATGACCATGCGATTTTTTAATATTTTCTGGCTTGTAATATATTTTGGACATGAAAAATTCTATATAATTACAACCATGGATCAAGAAAAGCAAAGGTTCATGTTTCTAACTCTCTTTTATTCTATTCCTTTGATTCTCATTTATTGTATGTACATATTACTTGTTCTCCCTTTCATACCAGCTTCCATTCATGTTCATTGTATTTTGTGTGTTCCCACATTGAAACAAACAAAATAACTGGAGAAGACGAAAGACACTTTACCACAAATGTATAAGAGGAGATACAAAGGTGCATTATTGTACTCTTATTTCATATTCCAGTGTTTTGTATTTCATTTATTGTTTGTATATGTGTTCTACTACTTTGCACCTAATTTATTGTATGTAGATAATGGGTATCTTCCTACATAATAACTTATCTTCATGTCAATTGTATCTATGTGCTGCTACATTGAATAAATCAAAATCTGTTTATTTGTTTACATGTCTTCCTGCATACCAACTTACCTTCATGTCCATTGTATTTTCTGCATTGCTACATTAAAAAAAAACAGAATAACTGGAGAAGACAAGGGACTCTTTGCCTTAAATGTAGAAGAGGAGATACAAAGGTGCATGCTTCTACTCTTATTTCATATTCCATTGTTTAGTATTTCATTTATTGTCTGTATATTTGTTCTACTGCTTTGCACCTAATTTATTGTATGTAGATACTATGTATCTTCCTACATAGTAACATATCTTCATGTGAATTGTATTCTCAATGCTCCTACATTGAAATAAATATAACTGTATTTATTTTTTTACATGTCTTTCTACATACTAACTTACCTTCATGTCCACTATATTTTATGCATTTCTACATTGAAAGAAACAGATTACTTGGACAAGAAGATGAATTCTTATATGCCACGACAGAGGGGGCCGAAGTACAATCTTCGAAAAGGTATACCAACTGGGATAGTAAATCAAACACACAAAATGAGTAGGTGCATATAATATTGGACTAGAAAACGATGATTTGGCAATAATGGGCCTTTGTTGAGACTTCCCACTTCCAAACATTGTCCTCTCCACTTCTATTTTCCCACTCTCTATTATCCCTTTTTTTCCCCTCTTCTATACTTAACCGAATTCCCCTTTGGTTTTCTCCTCTACTTTCTCTTTCTAGTTGCTTTGCTTAGTCATCTTTCTGAAAATGTTTTGGTCCGCGGGTTGGCGGACTCATGGGTTCACATTTATACTCATGCTTCTATATCACGACTTCGACCGACGACTTCCTCATTCCATACTTATCCACTTTTTCGATCGTAGGTTCCTGGGCTGGCAGGCTCAAGATTGTGCCTATAGCTACGAGGGTTCCACAATATACAGATTGGACGTCGTACTCCCCCATCATGCCCTATTCTCTGTTACACATTTTTGCAGTAAAAAATTATGAGGCTTACAATTTGACTGTCAGGTCCTCATGTTTCTTGAGTATTCCATTGACACCCTATTTCATATTCCATCTCCTTCGATCCTATATGTGACATTCAAAACAATTATGGACAATATACAATGCATATGCTTATTTAGTCCTTCCAATGTTCATCTACACATGCTTGCATCAGAAAAAGTTGGACTAGTGACATGGGCATGAGCAGTCAATCATCGCAAACATCAACAGAATGACAAGGCCAAAGGTAAATATTCATACATTTTGATCCTGATGTGTTTACCTAACAAATATCATGAGCTATTTATCCATCTATGCCATGATAAATTTGTTGATGTTATCTGCAACACATACTTTGCAGTTCACAAGAAGTATCGACGAGCGCAAGTGAGACATCGAACATAGCGCAAGTTCTGCAGACTAAGAGGTCTGGTTGCAAAACTCTGGCCTCCATACTTCATCCAAGTTGTGTGTCTACTTGTACATTTATGCCAGGATAAAAAGAAAACAAAAAAAAAGGCAGATTACCATTCACATTACTTTTCCATTTCAAAAAATGTCACTAGGTCTAAACTTATAACACCCAAAATACTATCAATAGAAGGCTTGAACAGCCGCTAAACTGGACAAGTGTTTGTCGGGGACATAATGGTCGTCTATATCACCTACTTGGACAAGGAAAACAAAACTAGATCCATTATGCATGCTGACATAACAAACAACGAAGCCCCGATGACAGTCACACTGACTATCCCTACACAACTTGTTCAAAAACATGCAGAAAAGATATTGCCAGGTAATGGGATATCCATTACAAATTTTAATATATTGCCCAAAACAGTATATGACCATGGTGATTTTGATCAAATTATATCACTCAACGAAACAAGTATTGTGGAAAAAATTCCCACGATTTGTTCAGAATATTGTTTCGTACCGAACACAACAATTATCCAACTTGCACAAAGCAATGACACTTACCCAATTAGAATCATTGGTGCAATTGTCACACTCGTGAGAAAACTTGGCTCGCAACACATTCTCCATATAAAATATGGAGAGTCAAACAAAGACAAGCCAATGGTACCGTTCTCCATAACCAGTTTTGTCCTTTACTTTCACATGTCCATGTATCTCTGTTATGTTACACAACTATTGCATTGTTCCACGTTGCAGCTGCAATTGTTCAACGCCTATTCAAATTTTTTTTCCTCAATGAAACAACAATTGCATAAAGGGAAATTTCCACTTATGCTCTTCAAAAATATAACAAAAAAAAGAGATGTTAAAGAAAGGATCTTTCTCACAACCCAAACAACATTTGTAACATAATTGTGAACATACATAGTACAGGATCTCAAGAAACTAACTAGCTCGGCAACTGTTGTGCGTATACATATACAATTTCATCCTCACTTTGCTCATACAAATTGCCTTCACCAATTTTCTGCAGCTTTTTTTTGTTGTGCAGTTGTATATTATATTGTTCAATATATTAATTGTTATGCTCACGTGCCCAGGTTGAGGGTGATTTGGTTGTAGCGAATGCGTACTCGACCCCCTTCGAGCCTGTATGTGCCAAATGCAACTCTCCTGCTTCTGCCTCTGATTTCATAAATGATGGTACAATTGATTGTCTACGATGCAATAAAAAATGCTCTTACATATATAAACATTGCCTCAACATTGCCATCTAAACCGTCGACAACACAATCATATATTGTACAATTAGACAACCTCTGTTACAAGATGTGCTTCTTGGGCTAGCATAATTTCCATATGAAGTATACCTACAGAAAAAGGCAAACAATGTCTACATGTTGCGCGACTTTCGGATCCATAGAAAATTTACCTTAAATGAGGACAATGCAACACTGCATATCAGTTGGAAAAAAAAAACCATATCAAGCGTTGGCAGGAAACGAAACAATCTCATATGTATATGTCCATGCCACCTAATGAGGATATGAATAGAATTTTGCAGTGCCATGGAAAATTGAACAGGAAGCGCATAAGATAGTTTAGTCCAGAAATGGGAAGCATGAGGACAAACCCCATACAAAGTATCCAACTGTGAATAAATCAGGCCCCTCCTTTGAACCGTTGAAATGGATTTCTCCTCTAAACGGAACCATCAGGCATTTCCAATAATATTGGAAACTTGGCATTGTTAGAACTTTTAGTGATAGAACATAGCACTATCAAAAGAAAATGTCCATAGTGATCTTGCTTCATGGTAAAATAGTAATAGACAAGTTTCTTGGTGCCCATTTGGGGTTTGGTTATAGTTGGGATACAATGTTGAATCTCCGTTGGTTTTGTGTTATCTTGTGTTTGGAAAAATTTTGTTCATGTGCTTTCTTGTTGTAGTTCAAGGTTCTCATGGGCCCGATTATTTTCTCATGGGAACATATACCACATGTAATATAAAACTAATGCCACGTGTGTTGTTTTTATATCAAATTGTTTAATGCATAGGTCGATGCGTACTACTCTATGGACCCTTGTGGGATATCCCTTGGCACCTTCTATGTTCATGTGTTTCCTTGTGCCTCAACTTTCAATACATTTGGTGTTTACTTGGCTCTTGGTTGTACGCTTTGTTCTGGAAAATTAATGATACATTCAGGATCTTGGTGATTTTTCTATGATCTTAAAGTATATACAAGACTTGCTTTTTCTTTTAATATAAGCTCTCTAACGCAAATGTAGTATGTGACTCGTTTTAGCACTTTTACTTGATCGATGAAATTACCAAAATTCATCTTCAGAAATATTTTGAAATAAAAGGATATATGTTATGTGAAGTCCAATGGAACTATCATATCAACCACAAAAAATTAAAATTAAAATTCGTCATTATACTTACGGTGAACTTGACAGTACAATAATTTTACTTAAACATCCCAAAATTGATTTTCCTGTGGCTTTTCGATGCTTCTCTTATGCAAACACATCCTAGAAACTATAAGCATGACTCGCTTTATCTATTCCTTGATTGAAGAGCATGTTCACCTATTTAATGCACTTCATAGTTATTGTTAAGACCATCAATGGGGCTTTCTTAACACCAATTCCCGCTTCTGAAAATTATCATCCCCTTTCTTTTTTCCCCATGCTTTCCATTTCTAGTTACTTAGTCATTTTTCAAAAAATGTCTAGGTGCGCGAGTCGGAAGATTCACGTGTTCATATTTCCACTGATGCTTTTATATCACGAGTCCGGCCAACCGCTTCCTCATTCCATATTCAACAACTCTTTTGGATCGCGGGTTCCCGGGTAGGCGGGCTCAACATTATGTTTCCATTGTTTTGTCACCTGCAAACAGCACCCGGACTTCCCCGATCTACAAATTGACAACCAAATTCCCCTTTCTTTTTCTCCTTTACTTTCCCTTTATGGTTACTTAGTCGTTTTTCCAAATGTCTCATGTTTTTACATACAACACTCGAAGTTCAGCAATATACAAATTGATCGTCAAAGTCCGTCATTGTGCCCTGTTTCGTGTTACAGATTTTGCAATCAAAAGTTGGGATACATGCAATTTGACCATTGAGCCCTCAAGTCTCCTGAGTATAACTTGTGGCCCTGTTTTCAAGCCCGTTAATATGCCTTGTTCAGAATATGTCTTGTGCTTTTATATCACGAGTCCGACCAACCGCTTCCCCATTGCATACTTGGCCACTATTTCCATCGTCGGTTCCTGGCCAGGCTTGCTCAACATTGTGCTTCCATTGTTCCGCGACCTACAAACAACACCCGAAATTCCGCGATATACAAATTGACCATCAAAATCCGTCATTGTTCCATGTTCCGTGTTACACATTTTGCAGTCAAAATTTTGGAGACATACAATTTGGCCATCGTCCCCTCATGTCTTCTGAGTATAACTTGTGACCCTGTTTTGAAGCATGACCGACCGCTTTCCATACTTGGCCATTTCTTGGAATCTCTTTCGTGGGTTGGCAAGTTGACGAAATTTCCAATGCTTAATCGCTCTTCACCATCCCTGCCACCTTCGCACTTCTTTCTAGATATGCAATTATTAAGCTTTAATGCTAATAGCTCATCATGTAGGAACCGTTAATATTGTCATTAATGTTTGAAAAGCCGGAGGAGATCTGTCATTAATACGAATTAAACCAAAATTTGTGGAAGGTTGTGTTATCCTTTCCAACTATTCATTTCAAGCGTCATGCAATCTCTTCCGCACGTCATCCAGTTGGTGAATTCACGAAATCTCTAATCCTTAATCGCTCTTCGTCGTCACCGCCACCTTCGCACTTTTTTCTAAATTCAATTAGTAAGCTTTAATGGTAACAACTCATTATGCACGAACCGTAGAGATTGTCATTGATCAACGAAAGGCTCGAGGAGATCTCCCATTGATACGCATTAAACCAAGATTTGTGGAGGTTTATATTATCCCTTATGAATGTTCATTTCAAACATCATCTGGAGCAAATGAATATTCTCATTAACTTATGGCAGAAGTTCGATAGYAGTTCTGTCCAGATACAGTAAACACCTTTGGGCATGATGACCAGAAGTTCCAGTGCTCCAGGGCATATTATTACTACTCATCTCCCTCCGCCCAGAAGAAAAAACAGAGATGGTCCCTTGGTGCATCGAGAGATATATTTCAAGCCAAATAATTCCAAGGCAACCCCCCTTGCTCAGACGACCCGCCCGCCTGCGTTGACGGCTGGTGTAGAGGTTGATGCAGTTGATTTCGAGCCGAAAGAAGATGATTTAATGGATGATGAAAATGTTGTTCCCACTTCTGCACCCAAATTGAAATCAACCATAACGGGGGGCACTTCCCAGCTCAATGATGGAGGCTCTGACAATACCAAAGGAAGGGGTTTCAGAAAAGAAACTGATGTTGAACAAAATAGCCGCTTTGCAGCTCGAGAGTAGGAATTACAGAGGCCCAAATTAGTACGTTTTGGGTGGAAGTATTTCACTATAAGGAAATGGTCTCTTGATGCACCCATAGATATATTTCAAGCCAAATAATTATTCAATTGTGGGACCACTCTCTTTTTCTATGGATATACAATTAACATCTTAGGGGATGAGGACCAAAAATCCCACTGGTGCAAGGCATATTCCTACTACTCATCTCCTTCCGCCCAGAACAAACTAATTTGGGCCTCTGGAATTGCTCGTGCAGCCTGTGTCCTTGAAGTCTTTGCTTGTAAGGAGGGGGTCTCTTGGTCCCCTTCCGCCCAGAACGAATTAATTTGGACCTCTCGAATTGCTCATGCGAGCTATATCCCTGAAGACTTTGAATGTAAGGAGGTGGTCTCTCAGTGTGTCCTCACTTTCAGTTTCAGGCTCTTTCGCTTACCCTACAACGTTTTTTATCTTATTCCTCACGGGAAGCTTGCGAGAACTATAAATTTTACCGCGAGGATGGGTTCTTATGACCTCCTGCATTTGAAGAATTTTGGGTTGCTTTCTTGTTGGGGTGGGTCATTGGAGCGATGTTGTAGGATGTCATGCTCTTGGCAGTGGTGGTCGCAGATTGGAAACTCTTCTCACCGGGGCCTTTTCCCTGTTATTTGTACAATTCAGTGGTGCTTTACAATGTCTCTAGATTTCCAGCGCCAGGAGCAGGAGTGTTGCTAACTTGCTTCAAGCCAAAGAATTATTCCACTGCGGAACCACTCTCTTGTTTGTTTGTTGCCTCGGGTATTCCACAAGATATTGAGATTGTGGCAACCAACATTGACCTTCCGAGGAGAAGACTGTAAGGACTTCCTAAAAAAACATGGTAGTGAGTTTTGTATGCATGTTGAAGAGCATCTCGATGGCTCCTGCATGTTGTCCCACTAGAGGAACAACACATAATTGTATGCATGCTTCTTCTTTTTTTTGTAGCTCATGTACCTATATTTATGACAAATATGTTCAATGCTTCGGTGCAAAAAACTCAGTCCAATGTCTATGGATAAATATAAACTGCCCAATATTTTTTTTATGGATTTACTATTAAAAACATTTCCTTGGAATCTTGGTTATTGCTTCTTTGCTGAATTTAACACCTCTTCTCGTTTGCATGGTTCGATAGTCTCATAATTCTTGAATATTGTATTGGCTCAAGTAATTTGATCTAATATGGAGCATTGAACAATTATATGACAATGCATTATGTCGATCCCATCAGGATTCTATGGAAACATAAATAAATTTCAGACAGTTTCAAACCAACATTCAATTCTATTTGTAATGCAGATAGAACATAGCAACACTAATTCATGATGTGGCAATCGGGGCCCCGCCCTAGAAGTTTTATTTTCATCTCAACCTTGCTAAGCAAACAATTTCGTATTTCCCTTTCACTTCCTTGATTCCTTTACTCCAAAAGGAAACATTTTATTAGTTTTCCATCCCATGGCCTCTATTTGAGCACTTTTACTTTATTAATGAAATTACCAAATTTCTTCATCGCGAATAAAAAAATAAAAATTGATATATTGTGGCTGAAGTCAAATGGGACTATGAAATCAACCACAATATTAAAATTCAAGTTCGTCATTGTTATTTCTAGATATGCAATTATTAAGCTTTAATGCTAACAACCTGTCATGCAAGAAGTTTAATACTTAAAATAATATGTCAAAGTCATTGAAGAATGTATCAAGAACAAAATTACTCCCACAAGTTGCAATAAAAACAAATCTTCAACAAAGCATTTGCTCACGCCCTTTTTAATGGTACAAGCACAATAGAAAACGAGTAAGTGGATAAAATATTGGACTAGAAAATGATGGTTTTGCAACAATGGGGCTTGTTTGAGACCAATTCTCGCTTATGAAAACTGCCCTCCGCTTTTTTATTTTCCCACTCTCTTTTATCCCCTTATTTTCCCTCTTCTATACTTAACCAAATTCCCCTTTCTTTCTCCCCTGTATTTTCTCTTTCTGGTTACTGAGTCGTTTTTCCGAAAATGTCTTGTTGTGCAGGTTGGCGGACTCACGGGTTCACATTTGCACTCATGTTTTTATATCACGATTCCAATCGAGCGCTTCCCCTTTCCATACCTAGCCACTTTTCGATCGCGGGTTCCCTCGCAGACAGTTTCTAAATTGCACTTCCATTGTTCTATGAACCCGGGCTTCTGCAATATACAAATTGACTTCCATACTCCCACATCATCCCCTCTTCCATGTTACACATTTTGCACTCAAAAGTTTTGAGACATACAATTTGACCGTCGTGGCCTCATGTCTCCTCGGGAACCCTTGTCACCCTATTTTGAAGCTCGTCTGACCGCTTTCCACACTTGGCCATTTCTTGGAATCTCTTTTGTGGATCATCGGGTTGGCGGGTTCAACAAAATTTCCAATTCCTAGTTGTTGTTTCCTATGCCCGCCACCTTCACACTTTTTTCCAAGTATATGCAATAAGTATACAACTTGTTCAGAAACATGCAGAAAAGGTCTTGCCAGGAAATGGGATATCTATTACAGATTTGAATATATTAGCCCTTCTTTTCCCTCTTCTATACTTAACCAAATTCTCATTTTTTTTTCCCCTCTACTTTCTCTTTCTGGTTACTTAGTCGTTTTTCTGAAAATGTCTAACTGCGCGGGTTGGAAAACTCACAGGTTCACATTTGCACTCGTGCTTTTATATCACGATTCCGACCGACCGCTTCCCCATTCCATACCTAGCCACTTTTCAGATCACGGATTCCCGAGCAGGCGGGCTCTAGATTACACTTCCATTTTTTTGTGACCTACAAACAACACCCAGTCTTTTGCGATATACAAATTTATTGTCGGACTCCCACATCATACCCTCTTTTGTGTTACACAGTTTTCACTCAAAATTTATGAGACATACAATTTGACCGTCCGGTCCTCACGTCTCCTGGGGAACTATTGTCACCCCATTTTGAAGCCCGTCCATCCACTTTCCATACTTGGCCATTTCTTGGAATCTCTTTCACAAATCGTCGGGTTGGCTGGTTCACAAAATATCCAATTCCTAATAGTCGTTTCATGAGTCTGTCACCTTCGCACTTCTTTCCAAGTATGCAATAACTGAGGTTTAATGCTAACATCTCACCATGTAGCAACCGTAAACATTTTCATTGATGACTAAAAGCCTCGAGGAGACAGTCACACTGACTATCCATACACAACTTGTGCAGAAACATGCAGAAAAGATCATGCCAGGTAATGGGATATCTATTACAAATTTCAATATATTAGCGAAAACGAATCCGAACGACCGTTTCCCTATTCCATACTTAGCCACTTTTTTGATTGTGGGTTCCTGGATAGGCGGGCTCAATATTTCACTTCAATTGTTCCGTGACCTACAAACAACAACCGGAATTTCGCGATATACAAACTGACTGTTGGACTGCCCCATCATGCCCTCTTCTATTTTACACGTTTTGCACTCAAAATTCCCGAGACATACAAGTTGATCATCGGGCCCTCACCTCTCCCGAGTATCCCTCGCAACCCTATTTTGAAGCTCGTCCAACTGCTTTTCATGCTTGGCCATTCCTTACTTGCTCTTCCTCGTCCCCGCCACCTTCACACTTGTTTATAATAAAAAAATGTATATATATATATATATATATATATATATATATATATATATATATAT
>JASDQU010101967.1:106782-125109 GCA_032191745.1 Picea mariana
ATATAAGAGTCTTATTTACAATAAAAAAATTGTTTATAAAAAACATTATTATATCGTGAAGATTGTCATTAATGAGTTAAAGCCTCGAGGAGACAGTCATATTGACTATCCCTACACAACTTGTCCAGAAACATGCAGAAAATATCCTACCAGATAATGGGATATCTATTACAAATTTCAATATATTAGCGAAAATGAGTTTGACCAACCGTTTCCCTATTCCATACTTAGCCACTTTTTTGCTTGTGGGTTCTCGGACAGGCAGGCTCAAGATTTCCCTTACATTGTTCTGTGACCTGCAAACAACACCCGGAATTCTGTGATATACATGTAGAAAATATCTTTCCAGGTAATGGGATATCTATTACAAATTTCAATATATTAGCAAAAATGAGACCGACCGACCATTTCCCTATTCCATACTTAGACACTTTTTCGATTGTGGGTTCTCGGACAAGCGGGTTCAAGATTTCCCTTCAATTGTTCCGTGACCTGCAAACAACACCCAGAATTCCGCAAATATACAAACCGGTTGCTGGACTGCCCCATCATGCCCTCTTCTGTTTTACACGTTTTGCAGTCAAAATTTCTGAGACATACAATTTGACCATCGGGCCCTCACCTCTCATGAGTATCCCCTGTAACCCTATTTTGAAGCTCGTTCGACCGCTTTTCATACTTGGCCATTCCTTACTTGCTCTTCCCCGTCCCCGTCACCTTCACACTTGTTTATAATAAAAACTTGTTTATAAAAACATTATTATTATTATTATTATTATTATTATAAAGACATATAATTTGACCATCGGGCGCTCACCTCTCCTCATTATCCCTTGCAACCCTACTTTCAAGCTCATCCGACCGCTTTTCATACTTTTATATATATATATAAAAGAGTCTTATTTATAATAATAAAATTGTTTATACAAACATTATATATATATATATATATATATATAAGGTCTTATTTCTAAATATGCAATCAATAAGCTTTAATGCTAACAACTCATCATGCAAGAATCGTAAAAATTGTCATTAATGAGCGAAAGGCTCGAGGAGATCACTCATTAATACGCATTAAACCAAGATTTGTGGAGGGTTATATTATCCCTTCCGAGTGTTAATTTCAAACATCATGGAATGTCCATCGCGCTTTATCGGGTTGGCGCATTCATGAAACCTCCAATCCTTAATTGTTCTTCATCGTACCCACCACCTTCGCATTTCTAAGTATGCAATAACTAAGTTTTACTGCTAACAACTCATCATGCAACACCCATAGAGATTTCCATTAATGAGAAAAGGCTCGAGGAGATTTCCCATTTACATGCATTGAACCAACATTTGCGGAGGGTTATATTATCCCCTCCAACTGTTCATTTCAAGCATCGTCTGGAGCAAATAGACATTCTCATAAACTTATGGCACCATCTTGACAACAGTTCTGTGGAGATACAATGAACATCTTCGGGCGTGAGGACCAGAACTTCTAGTGGTCCAAGGAATATTCTTACTACTCATCCCCTTCCACCTAGAACAAAGTAATTTGGACCTATGGAATTTCTCATGCAACTTGTGTCCCTGAAGTGTTTTACTGTAAGGAGTTGGGCTCTTGGTGCGCCAATAAATATATTTCATGCCAAATAATTATTCCACTGTGGGACCACTCTCTTGTTTCTTTGTCACCTCAGGTCTTCCGCAAGATGTTAAGATTGACGGAGCTAAAATTGATGTTCAAAGGATAAGACTCCAAGCAGTTCCTAAATAGGCATAATAACGGGTTGGGCCTCTTACCCGAGTTCCTAGAAGAAGCAATGACAGTTCCTGAAGATATCACAAGCTTGTAGGTTAGTTCATTTAGAAATCCATTTCGGGAAATTGCCTGGTTGTTTACAAGAATACCGGGACACAAATCCACAACAATTATTTTCTGCATGGTTCTTTATATTATGTATTTCACAGTCAAGGAACAAGCCATTTTTTATTGGGGGAAGCTAATTTCCATTGAAATTTGTTCCCAATTGTCAAGCTTCAAAAAGGAAAAGAAATCATATATGTCATCCTACTTGGTTTTCGCAATAGCGCATTGCTATATGTTTCCAAAACTGTCTATGTCCAAGAAGGTAAACTGGGAATTCGACCTAGTAACCTTCTGGTACCAGGCCTTGTGGAGGCATAAGGGCTCCCACTGTTTTTATGAGGTTTTTAATGACTTTGTATATGTTTTCAAAAATTTATTGTTAGGAAAATATGTTCCCCGCGTGTCTAACCAGGAAACCAAGTTTTTGGACAAGAAGGGGGCACTTGAACAAATGGAGAATTACAGTGTGATAAGGATTTTTGGCTCCAAGGAAAATCCTACTTTCCTTCCATGTCACATTACGGACATAATGTTTGTTACAGAAATAGAAAGGAAATACAAGTACTGGCTGCATCTATTCCATGAGAAGAGAAAAAAACAGGTCATTCCTCTGCCTTGTAAAGTCGGGGACTTTGTGTTGAGGAACGTCAACAAAATTGATGAATTCGTGGCCCATTTCAACAACTTGAACCTAATATATGTTGAAAGGCTAAGAGGGTTCAGCCCTAATAGAATTGTTTTAGAACATTTACTTGTAGTTGGCTTCATCAATTCTTTTTTCCAAAGACGCCTGAGTGAAAACAAAGACACCGACGACAACACTCCTGTTTCTAACACCGACGACCTAGAGACATTGCAAAGCACCATTGAATTGTACAAGCAACAGGGAAAAGGCCCTGGTGAAAAGAGTGTTCAATCCCCAGATACCACTCCCAAGAGTACGACACCTCAGAGCATCGCTCCAATGGCCCACCCCAGTAAGAAAGAAACCCAGAATTATTCAAATGAAGGAGGAGATAACAACCCTCCTCGCGCTAAAATTGATAGTTCTCACAAGCTTCCCGTGAAGAAGAAGAGAAAAAAAATTGTAGAAAAAATGGAAGAGCCCGAAATTGAGAGTGAGAACATGGAACTTGAGACTGATCTGAATACCGTATTCCGCAACGTTGATCAGCTTAAGGATGCGATCCAACATAGTCTCCCAATGGAAATAGATGAGACCAATTTTTTTTATGAAGATGAATCCTTCATATTCTAGAGCGTTGTTTTTTACAACAAGTCTAAAAATTTAATTATTGAAAAGAGAGATGTAAAAAATAAGAAAGGGAAATCTCGTTCAGAGATTAACCTTGGGAACATGAGTTCATCCCAAATATCTCGACTTCATCGAGCAACTAGATATGCTCTTGATGATTCCATTGGAGGCATTGAGGCCGAGAATGCCAGACTATAGGACCGAGTCAAGGAATTGGAGGAAGCTTTGACTCCTATGCCATTGCTTGCCAGTCCTTTAGCAATAGCCATGTTTTCCACCCCTATAGCCAAGTTAAAAGGATCTTATAGCCTCCTCGCATCGTGTAGAGGCTATGTGGAGAAGAATATCAAGAAAATAATGGAGTTGATTACTAAGGCCCGGGAAACATCACAAAGTATGGCTTCCCTTGGAACGATGGCACATTCTTTGCATGGACATTTGCAGGAGGATTTAAGAAATGAAGAACATTTCTATTTAGACACGGTCATCCATTTTGGCATCCATGTCAACAAAATGACAGATATGAGAAGAATACAAGAAGATATCCCCTCCCAAAACCGGATCAGTCAATTAAATGCATGTTGGAAAGAGAAAGTGAAGAACCTGCATCTCATTGTCCAATCATGTGAACAAGTCGTATCAAAGAAAGAAGAATTATTCAGAAATCTAACCGAAATAGACTTAGACGGAAGTACCAACGAGGTCCAAGACCCCAACTTAAACGTCAACTCATTTCCCTTAACTAAGCAAGCCTTCGATAAACAAGTTAATATTTTTAAGGGGTTGTCTTTAGAAATGTTTTACAGCATCCTTGAATATGGTGAAAATGACGTGGACAATTGGCTAGTCGACTATTTGGTACAAAATGAAGAAATTGATCAGGCTCTACGTAATATTTCTATCGACCTAAGGTAATTAGAAAAGGAACTTTTCAACATAAAAATCTGGGATGAGATCAACGTGGCCCCCTTGAGAGGCTACATTGAAGAATGGGTCCAAAGGGAAGTGGATAAGCTCACCGACGAAGGGCAACAGGCAGTTAGCACGATTCTAGTATTCATCGACGACAGCAATAAAAAGGCATCAACAAGCAAATAACAAAGAGGGAGATATGTACCATCATTGTAATTCTATACTGATCACATCCTACTTTGTTTATTAATCCAGTTATTCCACCTTTTTAAATAGAAATGTCTAGCCAAAGACTAATACCTTCCAATTTCTTCTTTTCAGGTCTTGCTCTCTACCGTCACCCACTTCTTCATTCTACAGTCCTATTTCTTGTACATATTTCTCTTATGGTCTGCAGGAGCCCCAATCCCGGTCTATATGACAAATGCATTTAAATTTCCAGGAATATGTAACAGACAATATTATTTTTTGATATATTTCAAATAAAACTATTTTTATCTCCTTTTATATTTATGTGCTCAAATTTTTTTATCTTCAACTATGTTGAATGTCAAGAGATTGTGTTTATTTAATTTGAATGTAACTTTATATGTGTCTTGTGTGTTTTATCTTTTTCTCATGCATATCTTTTTCTCCTACTATGCATATAACTTTATTTGTCCTCGCACATATAGAGACACACAAGCCAGATAATCTATGAAAATTGTACTTAACTCTAACTGGTTGGAAGTATACAAAAATCATTATGAATGAATTTCATAAATACATTGAAGAGATAAAACATGCAAGGTAGGAATGAAAATTTTAAACATAGCAAGTCAGACTACTGGTAAAACATAAAAGCAAGATGGAATATATACTTTCAAAAACTAAATGGTTTCAATTCCATAATTGCTCTAGAGGCCACGTGTCATTTCCTGCATGGATACCACCTGTGCTTCATGCTTCTTGCCACGTCTCCACTGCAGTTTCCATTTTCCTCCGCTACTTTTTCCCCATCCCTGTGCATTTATTCCCAATTCAACCCGACAGGGACTGCGTTGTCATGCAACACTTGTTTAATTAATGTAAACGAGATGTTTGGTTGTGTTGTTCCTTTGGAACTACGTAATAAATGACAAACAAAAATGATTTTTTTAATTCAGGAAATATGCGCGATAATATTTTCAGAACAAATCTATTCCAAATTAATTTTTATTGAGGAACTGAATACTAAAGTAATCCAACAATAAAGAATTATATGAACTCCCTATTTTCACAAAGTTGTGGTTTTCTATCATTTTTTATTATATATTGCTTTATTGGTAAGTCCATTACCACCTACTTAGAAGCCTTCTTCCTTTGTTTACACTTACATCAATCAAAATCACATATATCCTACTTAGTCTAAGACAAGTGTATGTTTATTTTGTAAAAAATCCATTTTTCTTATCCTAATGATATTTAAGAACCTTAAAATACCCTTAAAAATGATTTTATAAATATCTTATTAGTCCCTGCATGGCCACATACTATAGCTTTCTATTAGGGATTCATATGAGGTTGACTACTTATTAATTCACCTAGATATGTAACCATGTACTAAGTTTCCATATAATTTGACATTTGTTTATTTTTTTTAAAAACAATTTTATTTTTTCTATTTATAAAATTTCAAAAACCTAATTTCAAATTGGTTTATAGCTAAGTGATATGACATTATTCCCCTGGTGTATGTCATTTTCTTTTTGAATTTATCAGAATTAAAAAATTAATTTAAAAAATCAAATATTTGATTGGCTATTTTGATAGGCTACACTATAGGCATTAAATTCTGACATTTCTACAATCGAGGCTCTGCAGAACATTCATTATTCTTCTGTCTAAACTTTCCACCTCCTCACATAGTGGCCACCACGACACCTACCTTGCCTTTCCATCTCTATCTCAAATATATCATAGTTTGGCTCTTAACTGTTAGGAGCTGGAGCATAGAGTATGTCATCTAACGAGTGATTATCCCACGCCTAAAAACTAGTTAGGGTTATTCTTGTACTTATTATCTCTGGGAATAAAGTAGAGTAGATAATAGTCTCTGGGAATAAAGTATAATAGTTAATAGTTATAGTCCTAATTTTAAGGAGATTCAAGGATTCACAAACTTTACCTTCACCTGCATTTGAAGATGCAATGAGTGAACTCTTTCTTCTAGACAAGTAAAGTTATTAGCCCTGCATTTGAAGATGCAGGGAGTGAACTCTTTCTTCTAGATAAGTAAAGTTATTAGCCTTGCAAACTCATTGTCATACATGTAAATGTGTAAGAATCTCCATTGCAAACTTTTTCCTTCTTTTCCTTTTCATTTGGTTAGAATGTGTGATTACTTTGTGAATACCTATTTTCTAAACCATGTATTGTCAAAGATACATAAATGCATACACCATGTATTGTCAAAGATACATAAATGCATAAGAATCTCCACTGCAAACTTTTTTCTTCTTTTCATTTTGTTAAAATGTGTGAATGCTTTGTGAACTGCTAGATTTTGTTAAAATGTGTGATTTCTTTGTGAACTGGTAGTGAAGACTTATAGATATATGTGCTTTCCTATGATGAGAATGGAATATATGCTCATTCTCTCAGTGTTGTTTTGACTGTCGAAGTCTCAGACAAGAACACAAAAGAAAGCTTAGGTGCACGAAATATATGCTCATTCTCTCGGTGTTGTTTTGTTTGCCAAAGTCTCAGACAAGAACACAAAATCAAGCCTAGGTGTAGGTCGCCTCTAGGTTCTGCTTGAACAACTCAAGTTCTATGGTGCAACCAAGACAATCATGGTTGAGATAGATGTGTAGACGGAGAATGATATAAAGCATGTTAAAGATATACATTTATGATAGTCTCCCACGCTGAAACTTTTAAAAATTAAAATCAACATTGGAACTAAAACATAGAAATAAATCGTTACAGTAAATAAACCACATACATGTTTGTGCTTCACATTTTTATAGTAATAATTATGATGGTTTTTTGTTCCTTTGTAGCTCTTTCGCCTGATAATTGAAGTTAAACTAGAAGTTTGCCATACATTTGTAAGTGTTTAGTAATCCTCTCTATCTCTTCTAATGTTGGTGAATGAATGCCTTTTTGTGAATAGATTCAAGGGCGTTCTTGTGTTCCATTGTTGGCTTCCATTGACGAGTGGAGCCTCCTATTATATTTTTAGCTAATTACAAAATAGATATGGATAGATGGATTTATATTAAAAAAACAAAGACATAAAGGCGATTATGGGTTCAAACTTCTAGGCCTCCCTTTTCGTCAAACTTCCATTAATTCTTTTATTTCTACATTCGTGTAAAACACTATCCACACCAGGCATACGTTGATTATGATTACTAAAAAAAGTAATCAGCATTACAAACAAAACCAACCATCACTTAAACATATAACCAAAGACTAAGCATCACCTATTACCAACACTGGTTTGAGTAGTCGTGTAAAACACTATCCACACTAGGCATACAATGATTATTATTACTAAAAAAAGAAATCAACGTTACAAAAAAAACCATCCATCACTTAAACATATAACCAAAGACTAAGCATCACCTATTACCAACATTGGGTTGAGTAGTTTCATGGAATCCTCGCTCAAATTGGAAGCTCAACCTTAGTCTTGAACATTAATAGAGAGAGAATTCATGCACCTTAATGGGAAACCTATTATACCGATTAATAGGCCACAACGTGACAAGAGAAAGACTCGGCTTAAGGGTGGTTCGGTTCTATGCTTGGATTATCTTTTCCTCTATATAGGTATAGAAATAGATTGTAATTTGAAAATGAAAATCTGTTGGAGAAGGAAACTACCCAACAAAATCGAATCTTGCATGAGAGGGGACACTTGGCTCCTTTTTGTCTTACTTGGTTTTGTATGCCAATGTTTTTTTTACACATACGTGTTTCCTTTTCAACATTGTAACTTTTAAAATTATATTTTATTAACATAATAATACTAAGTAACAAGAAGATATTTTTATATAGGAAAATGAAGGATTTCCGCAGAGGGAAAATGAAGGGTTTATGCAGAGGGGGTTTAGGGTTACTACAATTTATGGGATTTCCGCAGGTAGATTTGTGTTAGGGTTCTACAGTTATGCCTTGTGATTGTAGTTTTTCTACCTACGTGGAGTGCAGTGATGGCACTAGTAAGTACACGTGTCTTAGTTTAGGTTTTATTAAGTGTTTCCGGGACTAAATGACAGACCTTGTAGATCTCACGTGGGCTAACGAAGATGGGTTGTAGGCCAGAGAAGGACTTTTCCTAGCGGATGACACCTACAAACTTATGTACGAGTGTTTACGTCAGCCTACTGTAGATACATCGACATGTGTTAAGCTTCTGCCAACCCCTACAACGAGTTCTTAACAGCTGGACTCTTATCTATGACTGTTTGTGAACTGACGGTGTAAATCTTGTTTTTGTTTTTATTTTCCTACTTAAATTTTGATTGCTATATTTTTTTTATTGGTGATTTTTTTTTATTAGATAACACAATTATTTATAGAAACTTCAAAATTTATAAAACATGCATGGTTCTATTACTTGATTACTAAATTTTTTTTTGCATTGGTGATCTTTTATAGATAACAAAATTATTTATGGAAACTTCAAAATTTCTAGAACATTCATGGTTTTATTACTTGGTAATGGGTAAGTGTGACATGGCTAACCAATGCTCAACTTTTTAAAATAAAAAATCTAGCAAGACTCTTCATCGCTAGTAGTGTTATCAATGTTTAACGTGACTCTCTTTTAATCTTTGTTAAGTGTGACATGGCTAACCAATGCTCAACTTTTTAAAATAAAAAATCTAGCAAGACTCTTCATCGCTAGTAGTGTTATCAATGTTTAACGTGACTCTCTTTTAATCTTTTGTTGCATTTTTATTCTAAAAAATAATTATAAAAATATATATATATATATATATATATATATATTTAAATATGTCAAATATTTTTATTATTAATAAATACAAATAAAATTATATAGGATTACTTTGTATTGAGTAATTATAAAAAATAAATATTTTTTAAATCATGTCAAATATTTTTGTAATTAATAAATACACATAAGATTATATAGGATTATAACCAAGCAAGTATAATATTACTAGTTTATATGTTTATCAATCAAGAATGAGTGACCAACTAAAACTCCTTTATGTTTATCATGTTGAGCTCCTTTGATGATTGATCACAAAAAACAGTAAGGGTAAGGTTGTATTCATTTCTCTCTAGACTAGGTTGGAATTGAACCTAGGTGGAGAGGATAACAATCATTCCTCCCAACCACCTAAGCTAGATCCTATTGAGTCTTGCAAGCTCATATTGTATATATGCATGTTCTAGTAAATGTCCTATAGTCTTAAGACTTTTAAATTTCCCGAAATTATAGTACAAAATTCTCATTCACGCTTAATAATATAACATAAAAATTGATAGTCATCAAAATCTATAAGTGTAGCCGGTTGTCATGTACATTTGTAATAGTCTAGAAAACAAGAGTCATATTTTATGTTCTTAAGGGAATCATGCATGCATTTATAAGTAGGTCGTCATGATCCTTGGGGGTGGCCTACCTAACACATAATTTACCTTTGACAACTTTTTAGTTTCTCATTTTGACAATATATAGTCACTTTCATTGCATTACTTGGATTGTAAAGTCCCCGGTAATGTTCCTCCCTGGTAATGTTCCTTCAACTTTTATTTATTTATTATAAATTGTGGTAAGTAACTCTGGTTGGCCTACTTCAATTTTCTTTAGGTTTAATTGGGAGAAGTTGCAATTAAGTCTATCGAGTCACTATTAATCCTACACAAACAATAACAATATTAAGAAACTGCTTTAGATCAAGATAATTTTAATTAGTGGAGATCTCAAATCATTGTGATCTTGAGCTATGCATCATTTCCTTGCAAATGTGTTTTTTTTAACAATTGTTTTTATTATTAAAGCAAAAAGCTTTTATTGTGTGTTGTAATTCATTTGTAAATTAATCTTGTTCTATTTTTTTTCAAACATTTCATAACAAAAAGGTACTAAGCATCTATGTTGCTCACTCTACTTGTTTTATGCTAGACAGGGGTGGTGGGCACATGCACATAACCAACTCCCCTTTCTAATTATTTTCCTCTGCCAAATTGGAATCCATCAGAACCTTCATCTGATTGCATACAAAGTTAACAACTCTATTTTCCAACTAGTGGGCACATGCACCTAACCCACTCCCTTTTCTAATTACTTTCCTCTGCCAAAGTGGATTCCATAGTAGCCCGTTTGTGGTTGCATTCAAATGTAACAACTCTATTTTCCAATTAGTCCACCCCTTGTTTTCTCAATCTATTAGCATGGAAAAAATTATACTCCTCCAACAAATTAAGACACATTTTGCCCCAGTCTAAGTAATTTTCCAAATACTATGAGCAATTCATGGGTTTCACATAAAAATATCAATTATTATTTTTCAATGATCTTAAAAAATAATTCTTTGAAAACCAATGGTTAAAACTTCCTTGATTATTGGAGTAATGGCTTCAAATTGTGCTTCATTATTCAATCCTTTTAATACACCCTTTTGATAGTATCCCATAGTAAAATTCTACTACCCCTTCTATCCTTGAGGTTACTTTGGATTACTTGTCAAAGTTCAATTTAACCCATCCAGGTTGGGTGAAAGATCATGTCTTCCTTAACGTAGGACATTGATCATTATGACTTGCTATGGCCATAAATTATCTGTCAAGTTGTGTCTTATTGATTGGGATGGGGCGCCACTATGAAAATAAACCATGTCCAAATCCAGTGGGTATAGATCCCTTGCGAGAAATTGAAGGTCTTTAGCCCCCTAGATTCAGTTTCCCTTTATTACAAAAGAGACTTAACACATGTTCCACATATCAAATTAATATAAGTGAACATTAATAAAATATTTTATCCATTTTAATATTGTTTGGTGGTTTTAGTCACTTGGGTGACCAAAAACAACCTTTGCTATAGTAGAGGTTGCTACATTATAGACAAAGAATTGATTAGAGTTGGTCCATAAACAAATAGCTTGCAAATAAGAAAGCAAAGAGACAAGCATGTGAGAAAATAGATACAAGAATAAGCAAAATAGACAAAAAGATAGGGAAGCAAGTATACTCTCTATTGTCAATGAACAAAGCTATGGCCTTGGAGATACACCTTGAAAGATTGTGTATATTAGATAGACTCTCCTCTCCTCCTTGGGGAGGTTCTTTTATGTTCCTTTGGAGTTCTCCTCTCTCTAGACTAAAAAAGAAGTGTGCATGAACTCTTCATGGGAAGAGGCCAAACACTAGCTAATGGCTATGTTTGCACGAGATGATAGCTTAAGAAAATGGCTCTCAGGAATCATCTAGACAACATATCCTTGTTTTGTCTTCTTCTTCTTTGAATGTTTCCCCGTGGCTCTTATTTATAGAAAAACTTCAAGCTTCATTAAGGATAGTTCCAAGTGAGAATGGTGCACTTTGGATTTTGGTTCCCCATGTCTTGAAGAGATATAGAACCACCGAAGTACCAACCTTCAATGAGTATGGAGATTAAGGATGCATAGTACGTGTGCCTTAGAGTACCCTTGATGGGAGTTTTTAATTTTATCGCACCAATTGTAGTTGAGATTTCACATCGGGTATATTTGTGTGGCTATCAAAGGATCAACCACATAGATTGTGTAAACCCCAAACTGTAAAGTTGCGTGAATGCATTAAAAACCCACTTTATATAGTTTTTGGTGTGAGTATGGTAAAGGTGGTGTACAATTTTCATGGAATAACATTCAATTATGTTGTATTGATGACTTTTCTGGTGATCACCTATATAGCTCTGTGAGCAATTTTTAGGTGAAAAGAGTTGCCCTCCTATGTATGAGGTTATGAGAAAACATATGTCTCAAATACATCATTTTTTGTGTAGCTGATGTTTGTGAATTAATTCTTTGTAGAGAGAGAGAGAGAGAGAGAGAGAGAGAGAGAGAGAGAGAGAGATAAGAACATATTGTAGAGGAAGAAGGAGAACCTACCTATAAACAATAATCATCCTTCAAAATTTTATTTCTTTATACAAATGAGGTGAACATGTACCATGCTCGTGCAATGATCTAAAATAAATTTACAATAGCAGATAAAATACGCAAGGCTCTTGTCTAAGCATAAGAAGTGTAAGCTCACTAATGATGTTGTCGTTGGAGAATTGGTGAAGTAGAAATTTGCATCACCCTCGAGGGTGTCAATAACAGTAAAGTATGGTTCTAAAGAGAACATTCACTGGAACCTGAAATGAACACCTATGATAAGTGTTCATATTTTATGGAATTGATGGCCTGTCAATCCCAAGGGTATTTGGTTGGAAATGGAAACTACAACTATCATAAGGTAAGACCCATCCTAATGTGCATATGTGTTGATGTCAAACATCAGGGGGGGGCAATGGAAGCAGAAAGTGATGATGACTCTCTCTTTACCATCTGGTGTTCACCATCCATATGTTAATGGGGACAAAGATAACTTAGCATTCCTAGAAAAGTGGGAGGTTGGTGTCGATGGGAATGAAGACATGACTGCAAGGGATGAAGGATCTCTTAAAATCAATAATGATGGACCAAATACCAATTTGTAATGGAGATGGATTGTTGATAATTATAGATGAGTTCAGTGAGACTCAAGAATTCAATTGGGTGGAGAACAATTGATGACCAACAATGGTGGCAGTAAAAAAAACAACTAGACATAAAGGGACATGATATCAAGAGGATGATCACATATAGTGAATGTGTGTCAAATTGGAAATAAGGCTTTAGTGAATGCAAATAAAATAGGTGGTTGAGGGTAGTAACTTTGGGGATCATAGTGAAGGGTATTGGGATATGTGAGATGTTCCAAACAACTAGGATTATGTAAACATAGGTGACTCAATATGAATGCTCTGACCAAGGGTGACTAGGTTTGTCGCCAGTTGAAATGACACCATTGATTGCGATGGAATGAGTATGATTGCTTCCCGTAAAAACATGATTTTTATAATTAACTATGAATGAAAAAATAATTAGGTTGAATGTACACACGCACAGAGACGAGTGCCTCGATGATCAAATGGCTCGGCCTTGTGAGGTGAGAAGAGTGAGAGCAAATAGAGGGAGGAGATGTTGGGTTGGGTCTCTATGCAGGTAGGTGAATGGTGAGTTGGAATGAAAATGGTATATTGATCTTGGAAGAGACGAAAGGAAAATGAAAATGCAAGAGAGTATTCAACATAACCAACTAGAAAATAGGTGAACAACTAATAGTCCGTGGGTATGGTCCAACATGAAAATGAGAAGGAAGTATAAGGTTCATTCTTGAGGATGTAGATGATTTGAACTCCCATCTAATGGTAGAAAACAACATGGATGTCAATCTACAAGAAGAGATAAACAACAAGGAAACCCATGGGGATGGATGGCTACTAGTAGAAACAATTGAGTACATGTAGAACTGGGTGAAGTTTTTGTACAAACTGGGACAAGAAATCCTAGAGGCATATGTGATGGGGAAAANTGGGTATGGTCCAACATGAAAATGAGAAGGAAGTATAAGGTTCATTCTTGAGGATGTAGATGATTTGAACTCCCATCTAATGGTAGAAAACAACATGGGTGTCAATCTACAAGAAGAGATAAACAACAAGGAAACCCATGGGGATGGATGGCTACTAGTAGAAACAATTGAGTACATGTAGAACTGGGTGAAGTTTTTGTACAAACTGGGACAAGAAATCCTAGAGGCATATGTGATGGGGAAAATACTAGTTAATGCAATGAGCTCAGAGGGAGTGTTGTAGCATGCCAGTGTGAATAAGTATATACCTGAAGGGGCAGGTTGAATGGTTGTGCCATTTGTATGCAAGACACAACAAGAGCCTCCTAGACAAGTACTTGCACACATGAAACCAAATACCCAAAGTGAAAGTACTGATAGCAAGAAATTTGATGAGGCAAATGGAATCAACAAATAGAGATAGTGAGTTGGTGTACATGTTAAGTGAGTGTCAAGACAAAGGGTCCTGAAAGAGAAATTTTGGGGAAAGTGAATGGAGCTTACCATCTTGAAGGGGGTGAGATGGCAATCCCAACAATGTAAATGGATTTGAAAATGGAGATTTTGAGCTCCTGTACAAATGCAAGGAACATCTTGATTGGGTCGTTTAAAAAAGTGGTGGGGCCCCCACAATGTCATTTCATTTGTACTTGTGGTGACATGGATGTGAGTGTGTGGAACCCATGACATTCTCCATCCAGGTGTACGTGCATCGGTGAGTGGACTTTCACATAGAGAGAGACAACTAAGGGGCCCTTACCCAACCTTTCAATTTATACATTCATTTCCTAGATTATGGGGGGGATTTGGGGACCATATGACCCCTTTTTTGGAAGGAACCATATGGTTCGTGTGGGAAATCAAAAGATAGCTACGCAAATTTTCACATATGTCTTCTAGTATCCTATGTACATTTCCATGGTTGTATGATTGAGAATTGCACAAATATTTGTGTGATTGTGAATTGGACAATCGCAGTGCTAGCATGATTGTTTAGATAAAAATCGCGAGAATAATATTCGCAATTGTTATCCAAATAATCACACGATTAACATGACTATTCAGATAACTATCGTGCAACACTACCTGTGCAACCCTTTATTTGTACAGTTATGTAAATTTCCCAACTAATCTTAACTGAAATCATAGGAATAGATGGAAGTTGGGGTCTAAGTTTGATTGAATTGTGTTGTTGGGATAGGTATTAATATTATCATTGATAGTCATGTTGATTTAGTGGTGCGAGAGGGATTATGATTGTCTTTGGCAGGAGGTCATAGTGGATCTCGTGGCTCAACTTGAGTTGTCTGATTATGGCCTTCTCAAGTATTTCGACAGTATTTTGTTGTGCTCTCAAGAGGAGCTACTAGAGTTTTTGATATGGATGTGGAGGCCCAATAATCAATCATTTGAGGTACAAGGGTAGATGTTGGAACTATTTGTCAAGGTGGATGGTTATTTTCTAATGGGGCTCTCCATTCGAGGGGATATGTTGGAGGTGATCCCATGGATGGAGGGTAGGATGAATGTCTAGGAGTTGGTTGTGCGATACTGCTCTAGTGATGGGTCTATGAGACGGGGGTCTATCCAGATTGTCGATATTCAGGATTTGTCCACTTGAGTAATAGTAGTGAAGGTGGTGTAGATCTACGAATCCCTCGATACACAGTGTATTATTGGTTCCCAAATGATGATTATGAAGAGGGTGCTCTAGGGCCGTCACTATGCATGGGATTCCCTTATGATGGAGGCCATGTTTTCCCAGCTAACACGATGTTGGAGGCATTGAGAGGGGGACTTTGTCTTTGGCTCAGTCCTTTGTTTTTTCTTCTTTGAGTGAGTGGTGCACCTATGCCCATAGATAGATTTAGATATGAATTGGTTGAGATAGCCCCAAATGAGATGATGGGGAGACCTCCTTATCCATGAGGGTGGAGGGGAGGTGGGGAGGTATTTCACTCCCTGTCATCAATAGTGGTGGATTATGATACCGTAGATCATCCTGATGTAACCATATGTTAGGATGGACTATCCACATGATCTTGAGATGGTGTTGCCCCTAGGCAGAGTTTGGGGTCTAAGAGGTGAGCACTTGTATGGTTTTTTACTACATTTTTATATTTTATTGCATTGATTTACTTATGGCTTATTATTTGACACATAACTAATGGGTAATTCATTTATGTGATTATAGATGTTGGACCGTAAGGGAAAGAGATCCATATTGTGAGGGATGAACTGACACTGGCAGTAGAAACGAGACCAACAGCAGGAAGAACATGAGAGTTAGAGGGAGTTAGACAATGACAATGATGACATGATGTGAAGGCCAGGTCTTCTTTCCAGAGGCAATGGGTAGACCCAGATGAGGGGAGAGAAGCAATGTAGATAGGGGAGCTCGAGACATAACTAATGGAATTATGTCTATGTTTTGATTGAGTGTTGTGGGGGTGACATAGGTTGGGTGGGAAAACCTTGATGAGGAAGTCCTTGATGCTTGTACCAGTATGGTTCTCGAGTTTCATATAGTGATGCAACATGAAGCAATGGAAGGTGTTGCTACTACTGGACAAAGGAGGCCACCAATAGGAGGATCCAAATAATTAGGAGGGGTCAGGGTTATAGGTGGAGCACCTCTAGCTAGGGGATATCTATAGCTTCCACCACCTTAGTGGTTTTCGATGCATATAGAGTGTATTTTTGTGTATGAGAAAGGAACACATTGTTGTATGTATGTCACATGTATATGAGTGAGGCCCACATTTTTCATATGATACTTTGTACACTTTTTGTTGGTGTGGCCATAGTGAGGGCTAACCTAGTTTATGACTCTCCATGATGTGTTGATGATGTGATGAATGTATTTGTGTAATTATTGATTTTTATTAAATGTTTTATATTTTGTGATGATGGTAAAACGTGCATGTGTTGATGAAAGATAAATTGTGACAAACAATGTTTTTAATGCAATAGATGCCAATCTAAAATTTTGTTTGCAATATTGTCTACAAATTGATTTACACTTCTAGGAATATGTGTGAATGTGATGGTCTAAAAATTCCTTAACAGAAGTTTGACTTACAGGGATTTTCTAAATAGGTAGGGATCACAAGCATGGTAAACATTATTCAATTGCGAGACAACAAGTTGAGAATCCAAAAATACATTGAAATGACGAATGTGGAGTTGAGTAGCATCAACCAATAGGTTGATCAAGACAACATGTTATATTTGGTTATTTGTAGCTTGACCTAATGATCTAGATTTATGAGCTGAACGATATGAACAACAGATATCCAGCGAACAATAACTTCTATTCAATAAATAAAATAAGATGAAATTGTAAAACTACAAAACTGAAAACAACTTGCTCAAATGGTGGTAGTTATCTCTGAGAAGAGATGTGGTTGTTACGCTCATTTTTCTTAGTAGAATTATTACAATGAGGCTCCATAGGTCTTTTTAACATTAATCATGAATTCCAAAACCCTAGACATTTAAAAACCTAACCCTAGGAGATGAAATGCCAAAAGTTAGGTGGGCCCCGATGAGTAAGTTGGTACCTCAACTTCTCGGGGTTGTAACTTTTGCATATGAGCTCCGTTTTAGGTGTGTGATAGCCCATTGGAAGGTATTCTCAATAACTACACATTATACCATCAAACTTTGATTATGTCTATAGTTTGACTGTGGCAAGCCAAAAAAATTACTATTTAGGACCCTAATATGGCCCTGGAACTACAAAAAGATGTACTGACATGGAAAATTCCAAAATAAGCCAGTTGGAATAGGTGGGAGGCCACCAATATCCACCTGGATGTTGTGTAGGGCTTTAGGACATCCCCGAAAGTGCAAAACCCACAATTACAAAGAAATGTCATCATTATAGAGAAACGTGTTGAACTAAAAAATGTCAAGATGATCTAGTTGGAATAGGTGGATGGCCACCAATATCCACCTGGATCACCTAAGCATATGCTGCTTTATTGAAGCAATGTGTGTGAAGGTGAATAAATGACCCAAACTGCAAAATAAATATTCTGAGTCCGACGACTAGCACCATCGAAAAAAACGATGTGATATGTCAGTGAATGATTCATCTGGTAAAGAAAGAAAGGAGAATAGATTAGGAGCATCAAAAGATATAGTGTTTTAAAAAGATTAAAAATCTATGGTCATATTTACAATTTGGAAATATACAAACAGAGGAGGTCTGGGGTAAGGAGGGATTACCTAAGGGTAGAATGTCCTCAAATATAACCCATTGATAGGGTCTTTGAAGAGATTTCTCTCGAGGTAAGAAAGAATATATGATCCATTTATGAGGCAGTGTTGGACAATGAAAGTGCCTTTCCAAAGTGTTTTGAGTTTTCCTAGCCCTAAGGCGTCATGGATGATATCATAGGCTAAGACAAGGTCGCATTCATTAAATGAATGAGGCTGAACTTGGCGATCAAATGTGGTTTTGGAGCATTTTTTGGTAGCTTTGTTATTTTGAAATGATGAGTGTCAATATTAATTTATGCTCTCTAAGGCGACGAGGGATTGTTCGAGGGGAGCGGTGTCCGACAGCAGTTTGACTGTTATCTAAAGAGTTGGTATCTCACACTCAATGGGTAATACATCTTCCAAGATGTGGACAAGGTGAAAGGGC
>JASDQU010101967.1:133586-184814 GCA_032191745.1 Picea mariana
TTTATGGAAAGTGGTTAACCCTAAAATAAGGAAAATAGGTTAAGTGACCTAGAAATGGGTTAAGTGACCTAGAGGATGAAAGTATAAATAAGATAGCAATGGTCTCTTGTAGATCATCCTTTTTGTGGATCAATGGAGATCTTCTTGTGAGAATATCTTTTGGAGTATTGATGGAGAGATTCTTGTGAGAGCTTCTTGAGAATTTTTGGTGTGGAACACTTGAGCATATTGAAGATCTATAACCAAGGATATCCAGGCCGAATTTCAGAAGGAAGGTGAAGAAAAGAGGGCCGGAATTGAAGGGAGGATAAATTCTTTTGATGATGCTTTCTAAGGTATGTTATTTACAGGTCATCTCACCATTTTCACTATAAATTTTTTATATAATGATTCAGACCGTGAAATTRATATTMCATTGAGAAAACATACCCAAGTATCTGTGGTAAAAGATTCAGCTTGTGGGTCGTTGTATTTTTGGATTTACACTCCGTGGAAAATAGGGTTTGTGGCTAGTTCTAAAACTAGTCAAAAACAGGTGTTTCGGGTAAAAACGTCGTAACTTCTTCATAACAGATCCAAATTCAGTGAGACCAAATGTGTTGGTTAGGGTATAGATTGTAGTATGTTTGGTAATAGTTTCAAATCAATTCAATGAATATTTTTTGTGGGCCACACTCTACAAGGTCGCTCTCTAGAATAAGCCAGAATTCAACATGGTATGCCATTTTTGCTATAACGCCTTTTATGAGAGGTTCCAAGTAGTGCCACCTGGAGGAATTTCATAAAACACACTAAAGAACATTGTGTATCAGTTTCATATATTTATTCATTACAGGTACAAAGTTATGATTATTTCAAGTTGGGGTTGTCGACTAATCAACAACTAGTCATGGTTGAGACAAGCAGTTGATGAGTTGGCACATACATGAGGTGTATATTTGATGATGTTGGTACATATTGATGAGTCATTGTTGATGAGTATTTGAAACATGATTGGTATATACTTGTTACATGGTCGGATGCACTTGTTTATGGTACAGGTTGATTACGGATTGTTTGGCACAGATTGGTGCATGGTTGATGCACTTGTTTATGTTGATAGATTGATATCTGTTGAGGATTGTTGCCTCATCTCAGTTGGTGCTGAGAATGTAAGCTGAGTCTTGCATATAGAGCTGGTTCTCTTGTAGAGTTGTACTCTATTCAGTTGTTGCTGAAAAACCCCTGGATTGAAGTCCATAATAAAAAGAAAAATTGTACATACATCTTATGTCTTTTGTGTTCCTTGTGGAGATGATTTGTTGATGATATGTTGTTGATATGTATTCACATCTAACTAATTATAAATGATAGCAATGAGTAATGAGAAAATGTTGAATGTTAACTAAGGAGTTTTTGTGTAAGAGGGAAGTTTTGGGAAAAAGATCCCCACACTCATCCACCCCCCCCTCTAAGTGTGGTAGGTGTGTCCAACAATAGGTGAAGCCAATAAGGGAGGATAGTTCCTGAAACAATTCATTCTCAAAATTGTTTTCATCGTCTGATACTAACTACTAGGAGACCCTGAAGTGAGTGATGACATGGTTAAATAAGAAGCAAGTAGTAGTGTTTTTCATGTTGTTGAAGGTGGGCATGACTTCGACCCATTTGGTGAAGTAATCAATAGCCACAATGATGTACTTGTGGCCATTGTTGGATGGGGGATTGCATGTCATACAATCGATGCCCCACTTACATAAGGGATCAACAATGATGATTGAGTGTAATCAAGATGGTGGATCTCAGTTTTTGTGCATGAACACCTAACACTTTGTACACCATTTGACTGCATGAATATAGTCATGGATGAGTGTAGGCCAAAAGTGACCGGCATGAACTACCTTCTAGGTGGTGGACATTCCTGACAAATTCCCTCCGCAAGTACCACTATGGAAATCATTAAGGACACATTCATCTTCTTCGAGTGTGATTCATTGACGAAGGATGGTGTCTACTCACTACTTATATAAAACATCTTCGATGAGAAGGTATTGAGGAGCTTGGTAGCAGATGCATTGTCAATCATCCCAAGAGAGATGTGGACCAAAAAATTTTGTGCGAAGGTAGGTGAGGATATTACCATACTACAGGTCCTCAGATAAGAGCACAAACATGTGTTCATCAAGGAAGTTTTTATTTATTGGTGGATCCTTGATGTTAGATGGTAAATAAGTGATGAATTCAACAAGGATAAGTTCCTTCTTAATCTTGGGAGTGTTGAACTCGAGATCATATTCTTCGAGAATTATGATCCACTGGAAAAACTTCCCATTAATTTGGCGTTAGCTGGGTAATTATTGCATGGGATTAGAGTTTGATATGACTTTCTTATCTTAAGAAAAATGTAATGGCACAATTTTTCTACTGTGTAGAACAAGGCAATGGCCAATTTTTATTCGTGATTGTAATTCAAGGGAGGGCCCGACAAGTTTTTTCTCACATAGTAAATGATGTGCTCTCACACATATTCCCCTTGATAGACCAAGACCCTTGCAAACAAAACCTCTCAAGTAGAAAGGTACAATATGTAATATTTAGTGAAGTCGGGGAGATTGATCAACGAGGCCTTTGAAAGAGCAGCTTCCAAGGCCTCAAACAGTTGTTGATCTTGTTCATCCTATAGAAAAGGGATTTCTTGATGTAAGAGGCACAATAAGCGATGTGCGCAAGTGGCATAATCAAGCACGAAGAGTCACAAGAAGGTGGCCTTGCCTTGTAGACTTTGAAACTAGTGCAAATTCTTTAGAGGGGGTATTTCACTAATAGTTTGTACTTTAAAAGGGTCCACCATGATTCCTCATTGGGAGACAATAAAACCTAATAGCCATTCAACAGTGATGCAAAATATTCACTTGAGGGGGTTCAAGCAAATCTTGTGCTTTCAACATCTTTAAAATATGAGGATGATATATTCCAAATGTTGGGATCGTTTCTTAGATCTATCTATGAGGTTCTCCAAGTAAGCTAGGATGATATGGGTAAGGTCATGAAATACATAAGTCATAGACTGCTAAAAAGCGGCTCCAACATTTTTTAGGTCAAAAGGCATAATAAAGTATGCAAAAGTATCATATGGTATAGTGAAAGATATTTTTTTTTATCCATGTGATGGATCTAAATCTGGTTATATCCTAAGCCTACCCATCCATGAAAAAGAGGACCTCATACCTAGCACAAGCGCCAATGAATTGATCGATGAAGGGTGTTAGGAAGTTATCTTTGGGACAATATTGGTTCAAGTCTCAAAATTATATGCAAATGCGAATAGTACCTTGTTTTTTGTTGACGGGGACAAGGTTAGAGACCCAAGAGGTGTATGCAATGGGGTAGATGAAACCAACTTTGTGAATCTAATCAATTTCAGATTTGATTTCCATCACTTTAGAAGGGTGAAGAGGTTGTTGATTTTTTTAAATGGATGCCACGTTGGGCCATGTGTCATTACAGTGTTTGACAATGGCTCGATCAAGACTAGGAATGTCTACATATAACTAGGTAAAGACATTTCAAAACTATTGAAATAGAGCCTTATAGGAAAGGAATTCTTCTGAGGGACATGTTACTCCAAGGAGGATGCATTTGGTGATACTTAGTTTGACTAAAATGTCCACTTTGATAGTCAGGGAAATGTTGGCCATGTTACCTTCTTCAAAAGCATCGTGAGCGAGGATTGGGTTTTTGAACCATTTTTTGTGTGAAGGAGGAACAAAGTCTTTTGTTTCAACTGCACATATGTTAGATAATGTGGCAATTTGAGATTCATCTCGAGGGTGGAAGAATAGTTGATGGTGCATTGCATCCAAGGGGCAGTTGGGTGCCATCATCGCCTCTAGAATGTCCTTCTATAAATGTAAGACATGAGAAGGTGAAACGAGGGACCTTGGAAAGGAATGAATATGCTAGGTCGATATTTTGGTGTTGTACATATCACATGAGAGTGACACAAAACTAGTTGCCAAGGAACTGATAGATGTTGAAACTTGCAAACAGAATGTGCATGTGGCCACACAATATTTGTAGTCCTACTTGATGATGACGAGTAGGTGTTGATACCATTAAGAAAGGATTGGTTAACTGAATTTATCAAACCTATGGATAGATAAATCTATAAAATATGTACACAATCATGTGTGTCATGCTCTCCATGAGGAGGGAGGATTTATTGTCGAGCACTAACCAAGGAATTGGGTGAGGTAGAAGGGGATGTATCCTAACTCTAGTGTGTTGGGGATGTTGTAGGGGAAGAAGGTGGTGGTTCCTGCTCATGTGGAGGATAGTTATGGGATCCTTGTAGAGTGGCTACAATTCTAGAGGATCTTGTTGCAAGGATATATTCTTGATGACATTGAATAGCGGTTATACGATGGGTTCGGTATTCAACGATCAATGGGATAAGGAAGGTGAAGTGACCCAACTACCAACACAATGAACATGGGAAACTATTATGTGAGTTCATGGTGGTGGATATGTAATAAATAGTGGAAGAACCTGATTCGATGACTAATGTTGATTGGTTAAGTGTTGGAAGAGTCATCTATTGGACTATAGTTAGTGTGTCCCAAAAGTGTGTTAGATCAGGACAATGGTGAGTGTAGTGTCTATATGTTGAATAGATGGCACAAGGGTGATTGGTATGTGATGTATTATTGTGCATTATGAGTGATTCCTTTGTAGGTTTTGTAGAGGTGCCTATGATGGTGGGGGTGGGTTGCAGTGGTGTTTCCCTTGGTAGGTGGATAAGGTTCCTTAATTCATGAAGTGTGGGGCACAAGTTTGTAGGATGACCTAAAGCATTGAAAAGTTCACACAGAAGGGGTACTCAAGGTGTGGTCTAAGTATTTTCCTCCTCCTCCTTCTTCTTTACCCTAGTGTTTGTACTCTTTCCACCATTTATGTGACCAAGTTGTGTCGACATTGGGTTGACATGGGTCTACATTGGTTGTGAAATTATGTGAGGTGGGAGTGTAGGTACTGCTACTATAGATGGAGGGTCGAGATACCATACAGGTATTTCCAACACCATGTTGGGAAGCGTGAGTGTGGTTGTATCCTAATAGGTCCTAACGCTCAATGGTTCATAAAAAGATGGAATCTGAGAAAGGGGGTGGGGAATGGCCTGCGAGGGAGCTAGTTGGTCGCTCGTGGATGGCATCTCGGGGATAGTTGAGGGGGAATATGGTTCTATTGTGACAAATGTGATGATCCACACTTGATAAAAATATGGGGGTGAAATTGAGGGTGATTTTCCCCGATAAGTGCCAAGGAGTGAAAAGTATGTGAAGATCCCCAGACCCATTTCCACGAAGGACAAAATTTCATGATGTGCCCAAACAAGGGGAAGGATGTTGTCTAGGTTTGCAGTTAGGCGTGGTTTGTAGTGTGTTAATTGGTCCATTGTGGTGAAATTTCCATTGTGATGGAAAACTATAGTGTGAAACACTAACGAAGCGACGATCTTCATCACGTACATGTAACTATCGAATACCTAATCCTTGGGATTATGGTATTGTGAATAATTAATCTAGAAGAAATGAAGAGTCATCTACATGAATAGGAACAACCATCTGACATGTGGGAAGGTGAAACCAAAGATCATCTGTTTGTATATCTATTTGGATTTTTTTAATACAAAATTTTAATCCATGGAGTTATTCTATTCTATGCCTGTCAGTGGTATAAGAGCATAGGTTTTCTTGATAACTCCAGGATGTCTCTGGAGTTGCTTCCCTTCTCCCTCGTTCTTATTCTCATTCCTATTTTTGAACACCTTACCAAAAATAATGATTGATGGCCATAACTCCTCTAGAGGTAGGGAATGTTAGTAGAAGCCTCACGGTAGTCAAGGAGAAGAATTTTGGAAACATGAGAGGAGTGGCACATTGAGCTAGGAGGACCCCTCTCCATCTTTAGCATTCATAGTTTAAAATTTCTCTTAGAGTGGTTCTCTGATACAACTAGATCTTCCCCTCCCGAGACCATTAGCAAGAGAGAATTGTCACTATAATTGATGGTCTATTTTCACGATGGTGTTGATCTCATTTCATTATTGGCATGATTCCCTTGCGCTCTTCTGATCCAATATTCTACATAATGTTGGTCTCTAATGCATGTCCATTTCTATGGCCCTTGAAGTATTTAAACACTCTTTCTATGATGTATGCATTCGCCTCCAAGCAATTTTGCATCAATTACACTAGCCTTAGGGTCTCACTAGGTATCAAGTCTACATCCCCCATATATGAGAATAAACAATGAGTGTCTAGGAAACCCTAAACCTAATCCATATTAACACATCGATTGAGACAATCATTGGAAAATACAGAACATGGGATTGTTGGCATTCCTATCAGCAATATCAAAGTGAAATTGTAATGTTTCAATAGAGCAGTTTATGTTGGATAATTCTTCTCTCTAGCGCACATACAGATTCCGCGTACAAGTTGAACATAGAGGTATTCTAGGTGAGAGGTTGTTGACATCTAGAGAATTCTAATTGACTACCAAAAATTTTACCAAATCATCTATGATTTCCTAAATTTGATTGTTGGTCAGGATTGTTCTGAGGGATTGGTATCTTTGCTCCATATTCAATAATTTTTTGGGCCTCCATATTCAACACACCATGATGGAGGAGATGGGGGAGTCGAGCAGTAGTAGCAACAACAAGAGTGGTAATGGTGGGTTTTCCACTAGCACGATAGTTGAACTTTACTTACTAGTTCTTGGTTCTCATGTTGCACATTATGGTGGACCCACATCACTATTTATAGGTGGCAATCCATTGCACCAAGTTACAAGGGACTTAATATCATGGGGTTCATCACATCTTCCTTTGGGTGTGAATGCAATAGGTCTTGCAATGTTAATGAAATGGAATGGATATTATGGACCTGTAACTAGGCTTCCTCATGAGCAACAAAAACCTTTTCATTTTTAGCCACCCCCTGCAATTCCTATTGTACAAAAAAAATTGTAGCATTCTTTTGTTTTGCAAAAAACAACTACTTCAACATTGTGTTATTTAAAAGGCAAAAGGGGCAAGCATAACCAAGGTGAGAGATCTAATATTCACAGAGTCCGATGTCGAAATATTGGACATGAGGCAAAGACATGTGGGATCGCATGGAAGAATATCAAATAACAATAGAAACAAAAGGAAGATAAAATTAAAACTCATCAACCCACTCAATTTGTTATTGCTCATTGCAGTACTAGCATAAATGAAGAATTGTTCAAAACTTCATTTGCTTCTTGGAGAGGTGCTTGCTTTCTTGATACTAGTGCAACTTTCCATGTGACTTTTCAAAGAGACTTCTTTGAAAAATTGAATGAAAATGTAGATTGTGCAATAAGACTTGTAGATGGACCTAGTCTAAAACCTACAATATTTAGCACCATTAGGCTAGGATTGCCTAGATTCTTAGATTTTATTTTGCATATTGTTTTCTATCTTCTCGAGTTGTAAAGGAACTTGATGTATTGTATGAACATTCAATAGCAAGGACATTCCATTCATATATTTGATGGAAATTTTGAAATAAGGAGGTCTTCCAACAACATGGTCGTCATGACAGGATGGGAGGATGACAAATTGTTGAAGTTGAAAGGGACATCTACATGGGCATATAATTTTGCACACCTTTCTCACCATGATGAAGGTACGCTTCCTTCTAGTATTTTGTAGCGTGCTATATTTGGGCACATCAACTATGATAGTCTTCATATGTTGAAGAAAAATGGTGTTTCTGCACTAGTACATATGGGTGGAAAATCCAACGCTATAATCCAACGGTATTTTGTACTGTCGCATTTTTTTTGGAATTTTAGTATTTTTTTTAATGTGCGATATTCATCGAATATTTGACGAGCATGGACTTGGATATCCGATGGGTGTTCAGTTTGACCGAGTCAATGATCAATTCGTCAGACATCTGACGTTTGACCATGTCAATAAAATTGGTGTTGGATATCCGACGGTTGACAAAGTCAATGTTTTTTCCCATTAGACAACATATCTATGGTAAAAAATATAAAGAAGTTCAAAATATTAAAGACGTTCGACGTTGTTGCTACACTATCGACGATTTGCAAAGGTTATCGAGGATTTTTTTGGTCAAAATACATAAATATTTTATTTTGTTAATTGCATTACAAATAGTTAAACTACGAAGGTTGATTTTTGAAGACAATCGTCACTAAAAGTTTGGTAAGGAAAAATGTCACATAACATTCCTCCAAGAGGAGTACAACGAAACGTGAGATCTATATTGGAGGCTTTGGGTGATGGAAAATGTCATTGCCCTTGTAACAAATGCAGGGGCTATAATAGTAGGAGAGTTTTAATAAAAATGGCTAGAAAACATTGTAGATATTATGGACACCTTGAAGGCGGGCATGAATATCATCCCTTGGTAAGTTATTCATTATATGTCTTTATATTGAAAATTGTTTTTGTAAACATTTCTATGTTAATGTAGAAGAAGAATAGCGTAGGGTTTAGTGGTTATCGTGTGTAAGGTTTAGGTGTACAAGGAATAAGGGGTTATGGGATAAGATTTTAGTGGCTTAAGGGTTAATAAGGCCATATTAGGGCTCAATCGTTTAGGGGTTTATAGGTTAGGGTTTAAGGTAGGTTTAGAGGGGGTTTGGGATCTAGGGGATTTAGGACTCAAACCCATCCTACCCTTCATCATCTCCAAAGAGAAGTATGGATATGTAGAGGGGTTTCAAATCTTGGATAGTGTCATGCTGGTACATGAAGTAATACACTCGCTCAAAACTACTGGAACTCCAAGTATTCTCATCAAGCTCGATCTTTCCAAAGCTTTTGATTGTCCTAGTTGGAATTATATGCGATCCCTTCTTGTTGCATTTGACTTCAGCCAAAAATGGATCCATTGGATTTCAAACCTTACTTCCTATGCCTTCTTTTTCTATATTGGTCAATGGAGTACTCTCCCAACCTTTCTCTCCCTCCCGAGGCATTCTTCAAGGGGAACATATGTCCCCCATTTCTATTTGTCATGATGGCAAAAGGGTTGGGACAATATATCAAAGCTTCTATAGAGAACGGATATCTCCAAGGGATACCTCTACACGGCCTATAGCTTGCTACCTCTCACAGCCAGTTTGTGGATGACACCATGTTAATGAACTCTCCCACTACATAGAAAGATAATAAGCTCAATACCATCTTCAACGACTTTTGTGAAGCCTCTCGCACCACCGTCAATATGAGTAAGTCCCAAATTTTCTTCTTCAGCACTCCACCTACTATCCAGCGTCACATCTCTCGACTCCTAAGTGTACCAAGAAGCTTCCTTCCATCCAACTACCTTGGCATCCCCCTCTCCGAGGAGGTCACTCGAAACATCTCTTGGGACGCCCTACTTTCTTCCCTCTCAACTCTCCTGAACAATTGGACTTTTATATCTATTAACATTGTAGCAAGATTGGTCCTCATAAAATCGGCTCTTCAAGTTATCCCAGCCTTGTTATAACCCTAATTTGCACCAGACATGCTTACCTGGTATCAGGCCATCTCAGATTCCTTCTTTGCCAAAACAATGTTGAACAACTCTTCTTAAAAACACCTTTTATAAAGGCCCACGTGCCCTGCTCCATTACTGCACGCGTGTACATGCTAGCTGACCCAAGACAGCCCGCGTGTACCTACAAAAGCAAGAAAAAAGGAAAGTTGTTGATGGAACACATAGCTTTGGGTGAGTTAACTAAACCTTTCGGCCATGCATGGTCGAGGGTTTGACCAAATACCTAGCTTCTTCTAGCCTATAAAAGAAGGGTTAGGGGTCCCATTTGGAAGGGAAGAATCATAGTAAAGAAACTATACCCGATTGCGCATTCCCTTTGTCCCAACCCTTTAGCCATCCTTGTGCAAAGAAAAATATAGAGCAAAGAAGTTGGAGGACAATTGAAGAGGAGCCCAGGACTAGGTTCGTCGAGTAGTGGTTGGCTTCATCATAGTAAGTTGATTTGTTGAAGTTAATAATAAAGAAGTACTTTTCTCGTCCCACCATATGAGGTTTCATGGTTTATTGCATACATATTGATTGAATCTCTAACCCATTAATCTATAGATCAAATGCATGTGGAGTTCTTTGTTTGTTTTGTGTGAATGCAAGTCAGCCTTGGGAGGAGAGTTGCAGTCAAAGAGCAATCAAGCGTGAAGAAGGATCGATATCAAACGTCCGAAATAAGGTATGTTCACTTGATCTTGTTAACTACGTATTTACTTAAGAATAATGGGGATTAGGTTCAGGAAGACGGTAGAAAGTAGGAATCTTTAGGTCTTTTTTGCATGCATAATAAAACCCTAAGTGCTAGTCTGTAGAGGGATTTCCCACTCACAACAGAATTGACGACCATACTGGGGAACTCTAGGGTTTCTGGGAATGTTTTTTCTTGGGTATTTTTAAGAACTGGTTTCATTTCCTGTTTTTAAAGTTTCTGCAAAAGTCTGAGCTAACAGAGATTCTGGTCTTCCATACCAGTTATCCATGTTTATTTGCTTAAATGCATTTTTTTTCAAGACCCACAGAGGTACACGCAGCCTGTATAAGGTCTGCACGCGTGTACTCGCGCCCTACCCTCACAGAGCGCGCATGTACACGTGCAGCTAAGGAAGTGTCGGTCACGTGTATGATTTCAGAAAATTTCTTTTAGAGAGGCAGTCATCCTCTCCCTTGTCAGAATTAATCCTTCTCAGGGGTTTTCTGGAACTCATTCTAGTCTCTGTTTTTGCAGTTTTGTAGCTTAGGTTTCACCTCAGATTGGTTTTGTTCTATGAAATTTTCCTTCAATTGTTTTATTTTTTTGTCAAAGTAAGTTTCTGAGTCTTCAAGAGATTCTAGTTCTCAATACCAGTAGTCTCTGTCAGTGCTTGATTGCTTGTCTTTTCATTTTTGAAGAGTTGTAGAGGTACACACGGCCTGTATAAGGCCAACATGCGTGTACACATGCCCTGACTTTACACAACTCACATGCACACGCTTGTTGTTGAACTGTCGGCAATGTGCCTGTGGAGAAAAATTTTGTTTAGAGGTGAGGCAGTCATCCTTTCCTTTGATAAGAGTTATACCTCTTAGGTTTTTGGGTCTCTGTCATAGCAGTCAGTAACTTAGGTTTGATCACAACAATAGCTTGCTTTTTCATTAAAAGATTTCTTCTGTTTCTTATCTTTTTTAATTCATTTTTAGCTTGAAATTTTAAGAAAAATGAGTTGCATTTTGAAAAAAAATTCCCCCTCATGGTCGGGGGGGGGCATGAATCGTGCATTCATCAATTTCTTTTAGAATCTTTCGTTATTTCGGTTTTGATTGGAAGAAAATATATATATATATATATATATAGTTTGTTAGATCTCTTTCTTTCCTGGATTTTTCTTTGCATTGTTATTTGAAAAAGAAAAGAAATTAGCATAGTGTTGTTTTTTCTTCTCATCTTAAAAGCATTTCAAAAAAAAACAAAAAATAAGAAATATAATCATTATTTGCCAGTGTTCATGTAAGTTTCATCATTTTTTCGCAAGAGTCTTAACACCATCAGTTGCACTACCGTACCCTTTTGAGTAAAACAAGCCAGTAAAAAGAACGCTAATTAAAATCAACTAGACTTTATGTTTTACAGGGTTTATCAACTAGTCCAGGCTAGAGCCTTGATTTAGGTTGGAGAGGAAACTCTTCAAGGCTGCCAAACATACATAAGAGTCTGTGATAGGGAGTGTCAAAGTCCAGTATCTGAAAGTTATCTGGGACCCCCCTCTAAAACAGGAGCCAAACACGAGGTCGCGTGTGGAAAGGTAGCGGAGATAACCCCTCCAAAGCTGGACCAATCGTAGTGGAGAACACATATAGAGGGCTTGTCTTAGGATTTCGTCGATTGCATTTGCCACGGAGCTTTGTGGGTCTCGAATCTGTTCGAGGTCCTCATTTGTCTTCCGGACCACTTGCCTTCGATACCCTTGACAGGTTTCGGGCTCAATACCCTGCTCATTGTGGTCTACCCGACTTTCGACTGTACCCGCCTGGTGACTATTCGCGGGCTGGCAACCTAGTTGCCTATGTTTTTTAGAGACATACACTGGTGACTGCGGGGGTATAACACGGTACCTAGGATAGACATCGGGCCATGTTTTTCAAAGTATACCCGGAGGGTGCTTCCGTGTTCGATTTGCACTTGCACCGATAAGTTTCTCTAGTGTTGGTTGTTGTAATTGTTCTTCCAACTAGTTAGTTGTTTGCTTGATTTGCCTTTAGGAACTTTTAGTGTGTGCTTTGTGCTCCCTAGTTTTCCATAGTGATTTAATCAGTCATGGATTTGGGTCTTTGACCTAGGGTGGTAGACCGCCCACTCCACTGGTCGTGAGGACTTTTTGGTCTTCCGCTTAGAAATGTGGAGCCACCTCTTTATAGGCGTTGTTTTGATACCACTGGTTCGCCAGAGTCAGTGTGTGAGACTTTTATGAATTTGAACGATCCCGAAAGGGGAGAACCTCTGCATAAGATATTCATGGCTAAAGTTCCTGATGATACCAACCAAGGAACCCCTTCGAAAGGGGATTCTTGTGCTTTTCCCTTCTTTGGAAACGTTGGTGTCTTTTTGATGGCCACTTTGTACATTCCTGGGTTGAATGTGGGACTATTGGTTTGGTTGGGTACCATTCCAAATGTCCCAAACGCTCTTGACGCTTCTCAATTAAGCACCTTAAGTCATGGGCACCCTGTTGATGTTTCTTCGTCAGCAAAGTCTTCTCCTCCTCCTTCTCCCGCCTCTGGTGAAAGTATAGTTACTAGTAACCAAAAGTCTAAACGAAGTAGAAAGAGGAAGAATAGGAAGAAGAAATCACCAACCTCTGTGAGTCATGTTGGAGATAGGTAGACAACCTCTGCAAGTCACGTTGAAGACCAGCACCCAGCCTCTGCAAGTGATGTTGGGGGCAATCACCCACCCTCTGCAAGTCATGCTTGGGGAAAAAGTCCAGTCACTGCTAGTCATACTGGTAATAGGTCTGTAGCCTCTGCAAGTCATGTTATCGACCCATCACTAACCTCTACAAGTCATGTTGGAGATGTGCAACCAACCACTGCTAGTCATGTTGGGGGCATTAATTCTGTTGAGAAACCTAGACGGATAGGACGTAAGCCTAAGTTCCCTTGTAGGCTTTGCAAGGGAGATCACCTTACTCATTTGTGCCTTGACATTCCAGAGGTACAAAGATTGTGGTCCCTGTCTGCAAGATCTTTTGAATCTGAGTCTTTTGAGGTTTCCTCGTAGTCTATTCAGCCATTGGTTGAGAAAGTGGTCATGCCGATGCAGTCATCGACTGATCCCACTCCTCTTTTGGGGGGTGAGGTACCTTTATACCATGTAGTCTCTTAGCCTATTCAGCCATTGGTTGAGAAAGTGGTCATGCCGATGCAGTCATTGGTTGATCCCACTCCTTTTTGGGGGGGTGAGGTGCCTTTAGACCATGTAGTCTCTCAACCTATTCAGCCATTGGTTGAGAAAGTGGTCATGCCGATGCAGTCATCGGTTGATCCCACTCCTCTTTTGGGGGGTGAGGTGCCTTTAGACCATGTAGTCCCACAGCCTATTCATCCATTGGTTGCGAAAGTGGTCATGTCGATGCAGTCATCGGATGATCCCACTCCTCTCTTGGGGAGTGAAGTGTCTACCGACTATGTTTTTAGCGTTTCCAATTCAGTACTTTCAGAACAAGGGGGAATTCCACTCGTTCCGAGTACACCCCCTCCAAGCCCTAGGATGGTTTCCTTTGATTGGAATGACCTTGTTGAGCCTCGTCTTCCTTCTGCTGCACCTTTTCAAATAAGGTTTGAAGTTAATTCAACAAATATTTATCAATGTATCATGGATGAAGGATCCTCTACAAGTATTTTATCCTCCTCGGTTTGGAAAGTCTTGGAATCTCCCGAGCTTGTGTCTTCTTCGCATGAACTGTTGGCTTTTGATAGATGTGCTAGTGAATATTTGGGGGTTCTTCCTCAGTTGCCTATCTCGTTAGGTGGGAAGATTGTCTGTGTCGATGTTATAGTGGTGCAAGGCCCATTAGATTTCAATATGCTTCTCGGGCGTGATTATGTATATGCTATGAACGTTGTGGTATCTACGCTCTTCCGGGTGATGCATTTCCCTCACAATGGAAGCATTGTCACTATTGACCAGCTAACATCTGATAATCACCATCCTAATTCGGCATTATTTTAGACTACCCCTTTATATGTTCCTAGCATTCGTGTAGACTCCACCCTGCCACGGGTTAATTATGTGGCGTCTTATCCTCGGTGTCCAATCGCTTCTGAGTAGGAATTTGTGCAATCATGTTTTCCTTCTCGAGACTTGGAATCAGCAATTGATCCATTGGTGTATCCAATGGGGGCATGGGAGCCCTTGATTCCCCCTCTTGGTCCAAGTAGGCTTGAGTATCCTTCTGAGTCTGATCTCGTTGTTTGTAGATCCTCAAGCCCTCGTGCTCGTGACTCTTCATTGATAGACTCTACCAGTCCTGGCCAGAACCTCCATCATCATATGGAGTATGGTCAGTTTACTTCACCTGTTGGGACTGTCGACCCTCGTTTGCGTGATTTCTCGGATTTTGAATTGCCTTCAGATAAGGCTATCCTTGAAGCCATGACTACGGTTTCTATACCACGGGAGGACTTACACTGTGGTTTGTGTTTTCTTCCATTTTGGGAGACTTCCCAAGTTGACTATCGAAGAGACTCCTGGTCTGAGCCTAGCAGCGGGCTCTACCTGAACCAATTTCATACATGAGTTGTAGCCCCCTTAGAGTCTTATTTAAGCCCTTTTCAGACTCCCTAAAGATGAAAAGATTGTCGAGTGACCTTGTTTCTTCACACTCGTTAAATTGGTCCAGAAGAACGTTCCCTACACCGGTCTTCTTTTAATCCCTTTTCAGAACCTCTAAACATGAAAAGATTGCCAAGCGATCTTGTGGCCTTTCATGCTCGTTAAACTGAAATTTGAAGTCACGTCTATCCGGCGGTAGTTTACCCATTTTTTGGTCCGGACGGTCAACTGTATGAACAAAGGTATACTCTAAGAAACTTCAATTCTCTAGAAGAGTACCCTCAGGTATAATTTAACCCTTTTTTGGGCCTGAGGGACTAAATTTACGAAAAAGGAACCCCCACGAAGTACATAGTTAAGCTCTTTTCAAACTCCCTAAAATTGAAAAGATATTCAAGTGACCTTATTCTTTCACACTCATTATAATGGTCCAGAAGAACATTCCTTACGGAGTCCATAGTTAAGCTTTTTTCAAACTCCTTAAAAATGAAAAAAATGGCCGAGTGATCTTGTCTGTATCACACTCGTTAAAATGGTTTTGAATAGATGTCTTTTCGGTCCTAGTTTACCCCTTTTTCAAACCGAATAGACTACCTTCGAAAAAGGTACCTCAATGGAGTCTCCTTTTACGTTTTTTCAGACTCTCTAAATATGAAAAATTGTCGAGCTTACCTTCTCTTGGCTCGTTAAACTCACATCAAAGGACGTTACCATTGTGTGTTTTATTAATCGCATTTCCATACTCGTGTCTTTGGCCTAATGTCAGCTCCATGTTTCTCTCAACTGAACCATCTAAAGCATGCCTTATACGCAAGCCCTGTAGCACTTTGCCTCTGCGTCTTGACACCTTTGGCCCTTGGAGGATTTTTCCTGAGTGTCCTTACTCTGAACATCAGTCTTGTCCCTGTGCATTGAACTTGTATGTTTGCAACACTCGTTCTTCCTTTGTAATGTAACATTCTTTTATTCTTTTTCCAAAATTGTTGAAAAAGACAAAAAAAAATCAAATATACCCCAAAAAGAGGAAGGGAAAAGTATTTTCTTTATTGGCATCATAATGAGTCACCCTTGGATAAAGAACATGTGTTCGTTTGTTCGTCAAACTCTGGGATTTAATACGACCTTAGGAAGCTATTCTCGCTACATAGATTTGTGTCCTCCTCTGTTTGGTTATTCTTCCAAACATATGGAGAGTTTGTGTTGCCTCTTGCCTCGTAAAATTACGTTAATGCCATGTTGCCTGAGTCCCATTAGTTGTTGTGTTGTTGTCCAAGGGGATTTTTTACCAAGCCTGAGTCGGCCCCTCTGCAGTTTGTCTCTTGCCCTCATTCCTGGCCATCCTGAACGTCCAATCAAGTCTTTGTTCAAAATCAATGAAGCCTTCAGTCTGATCATCAAGATTATCTAGTCCATGACCAATGAGTCGTCGAAGACCTCTGGGTAGTGAATTCGTACACTCATATTACACTCATACCTGAGTTTTGAAGATTTTGAAGTTGTTGCTCGAGCTCTGAAGACCTCATCTCCAGCCATCAGGCCTCAGCAGCTTCTAAGAAGATGGATACTCTACACGTATATCTTTTTGATTTCGAGATGTAGCTCTACTATGTATTGTTCGCGGCTACACTTTATATAGTTATATGACATGGATCTACAGTGTATTTGATTGGTAGTCATGATTTTATTTTATCCCGAGCATGGGTATGCCCGCCTCGGTGAGACAATTGTTATTTTTGCAGACGACACCTCCCAATTTATGGTCCCTGGGCTCACTTGTTCGGCACATTGGTGAAGATTGTTAATGTATTTCGGCCATCAGATGCTCTTCTGACCTCACACATTAGGGGGCATCTGTTATAAGCCTAATTTTCACCAGACATGCTTACCTGGCATTAGGCCATCTCAGATTCCTTCTTTGCCAAAACACTGTTGAACAACTCTTCTTAAAAACACCTTTTATAAAGGCCCATGCACCCTACTCCATTACTGCACGCGTGTACACGCTAGCTGACCCAAGATAGCCTGCATGTACCTACAAAAGCACAAAAAAAGGAAAGTTGTTGACGGAACACACAGCATTACGTGAGTTAACTAAACCTTTCGGCCATGCATGGCCGAGGGTTCGACCAAATACCTAGCTTCTTCTAGCCTATAAAAGAAGCTTTAGGGGTCCCATTTGGAAGGGGAGAATCATAGTAAAGAAACTATACCCGATTGCGCATTCCTTTTGTCCCAACCCTTTAGCCATCCTTGTGCAAAGAGAAATATAGAGCAAAGAAGTTGGAGGATAGTTGAAGAGGAGCCCAGGACCAAGTTCGTGGAGCAGTGTCTAGCTTCATCATTGTAAGTTGATTTGTTGAAGTTAATAATAAAGAAGTACTTTTCCCGTCCCACCATATGAGGTTTCATGCTTTATTGCATACATATTGATTGAATCTCTAACCCATTAATCTATAGATCAAATGCATGTGGAGTTCTTTGTTTGTTTTGTGTGAATTCAAGTCGGCCTTGGGAGGAGAGTTGCATTCAAAGAGCGATCAAGCGTGAAGAAGGATCGATATCAAACGCCCGAAATAAGGTATGTTCACTTGATCTTCTTAAATACGTATTTGCTTAAGAATAATGGGGATTAGGTCTGGGACGACGGTAGAAAGTAGGAATCTTTAGGTCTTTTCTGCATGCATAATAAAACCCTAAGTGCTAGTCCGTAGAGGGATTTCCCACTCACAACAAGCCTACCTCTTCTCAGTTTTGGTTTCTCCGTAGTCGATCATTAAAACCATCTGAAACCTAGAGAGAAACTTCCTCTGGCACAGGCACGATCTTGGAAAGAAATGGTCGATGGTCAACTGGGAGAAAGTTTGTAAGACAAAATCCATTAGAGGACTCAAACCCAGGGACCCAAGTACCCAGGTAAGTTAAACAATATCATGGGTGCTAAAATCTGGTGGTATTGGCTCAAGTACCCAACATAACTTTGGGCTAAAATCTAGAAGAAAAAATACGCCCCGAACACCAACGAAGCACAACTCATCAGATTCAAAAATCAGATCCAAGGCTCTAATATATGGAATGTAACCTGGTGCAATTGGCCTCTCATACAGGAGCACGCTTTGAGGAAATTTGGGATGGTCAAAATGTTATGTTTTGGATAGATTCTTGGAAACAACTACCTCCTTTGCACTCCATGGATATCATATGCCATAGATAAATAATCTCAAATTCGCATATCTTTGGCTCAATGTCACTCATCATCCTCCATGGAGAACATGGAAAAAGCTCCCCCACAACCTTCACATTTTTTTAAGACTGCAACATGCAACCCTGGCTCAACATTGTTGCACAAAGGAAAATAACATCAAAAATGGATCAAACATACTCAGATGGGGACACACCCCCATGGGCACATTCAAAATTAAAGAAGCCTACATCCTTAAGGAGAAATTCCATACTCTACCCAAAGAAAATATTTGTCATACTATAGGGAAATCAAAATTGTGGCAAATGGTCTCTGCTTTCCTATGGCTCATGGTAAAAACTTGAATCCTCACCTGGAAAAATATATGAAAGAGTGGATTCATTGGACCCTCTATCTGTCATCTTTGTCAACAAAAGGAAGAATCAATGGAGCATTTACTCAATCAATGCTCCATCAGTGGGGAGATATGGGATCAGGCTTCTTAAATCATGAGAAAAACCAATAGAGCAAGAAATAGTATCATACAAACCATTGAGAACTAAGGAGTTTTGGCCTACACTAATCAACTCCTGAAGAAGATATGGTAGTTACTACCAGGCTTCATTATATGAAAAATATAGAAAGAGTGAAACAGATGCATCTTACATTCCAAATCCTCCCCCCCTTCTCACATCTGGTCTCATATTTTTGGAAATGTGCAGGAAACCATAAGGGCTCAGCACTGGAAATCAAAAGACTTCACTGAAAATCCCCAAGAATATCTAATCCTCTCAAAATGGAACCTTAAATTACCCTGCACATCACCCATCACTCCTCTCTGCCCCACTTCCCTAACACCCAGCCTCACTTATTGGCAGTGCCCCCCTAAAGGCTTTGTTAAACTAATTTTTTATGGCGCCTCGAAAGGCAATCCTAGACCCTCAGGGTTTGGAGTTTTCCTTTGAAACAATATTGGGCAGATCATGCACATCTTAGCAGGGAACTTGGGCCACGAAACTAATAATTCTACAGAGATATGGGACTTCATCAATGGGATCCAATTAGCCACTAGCCTAAATATAAGCCACCAAATCATTGAAGGGGATTCTCAAGTCATCATCGAGCTTGCCACCAAACTCATCAATCGATCTGATATGGCCAAAGTGTCCCCAAGTTGGAGCCTATTATGTCCCCTTGAAATCTTGCACTCTCTCCTCCATCCATCTTTCACACTCATCCCTTCCCATGTGCGACAAGAGGAAAATAAAGTTGTTGACAAACTCGCTAATGAGGGGGTCTCAACTCAAGCAAAGGATATCCTTATCGAGGCCCATCAATAACCAACTTCACCTCTGCTAATTCATTATAAAGAGATTGCACTCAGAGACTCTCCTCCCCCGGATGGGATGACATCTGGAGACCATGCAAATTTAGAAGTTAATATCCCCAGCCACCATCCCCCCCCACCATTCATTCTACATGAATAACATGCAAGTGAAGGGTACGTCGGTGCGCTTGTGTGGTAAGCTTGAGTTAATAGTGCAATCAAAGCATGAGTTGGATCCTGCCATTCCTTGTATGAATTGTCTGCATGTTGTCAACTCAACTTTAATGGAGCGCCCCCATAACAAGGCGGTTGTAAACTTGAAGGTTAGCATTTGAAATTGTTTCATTGTTCTGGTTTTTTCTCAAATTCTGACTCAAGTGTATCTCTCCCACTCCAGTTTTTCTTCCTCTGGGCATCCTCTCCTCCTCTTAGTTTCCTTCTTCGTCCCCACTCTCCCAATGCCCAAAGAAAGGGGAAATCCCAAGAGAGGACCGATCGAACCAGTTCTGCCCCCCACTACTCAAGACCACCCTGATGGCCCCCCTTTGAACATCTCACCAGGCTCTGCCCAAAATTGGATGGATGAAAACTAGTCCATGGCTTATGTCGAGGAAGAAATCCCTCAGGATCCTCCTCTAGAACCCATGAACTCCTTCCTCTTCTCTACTTCGGATATTTTGACTCCACCCTTACTTCTGGTCATCTTTCCTTGGAAGGCAACTTTGCTACAGAACTAGGAGGTTTCCCAGTCAAAGAATAATTTTCCACAATGATTCAATAGGAAGAAGAGGTTCATCCTGCTCATGACTCTCAAAAACTGGTAGCTTATGTCCTGGATTCACCCAAAACATGGTGCTTCTGAGAGGAGCATCTGCAATTAATTTTTGATATGAGACGGGATGACGTGGAGCAGCTTCACTGCTAAACGACCCTCTCTTGGTGCTTGGATGTTCTTTTCGACACCCTATTAAATGAGCCAGCCAAGAACAGGTGCCCAACATGCTTCCATCCCTATCTGTTCGCTCCGTGACCTACCGAGGGCGTCGGCAATTCGAGTCATGGTTGTAGATAGACTATTGCATAGTGTATGGAGTCCTTCATGCATCATACTTAAGAAAGCATTTGACAAAGCACCACCTATTTCGTTTTCCATATGTATGGCAGAACAGGTGGAAAGTTTTTTCGTGTATACTATTTTGATATTATTTTAAGGAAATACAAACTTTTATTTAAAAAAAAAAGATTAAAATAATCCTAATAAACTAGAAAGTAAAAATTAAAATAATTTAAAATTATGTGTTACAAAAACTAATGAAAAAGTTTAATTTAAAGAATAAATAAATAAAAATAACAAAATAAATTATATTATTTTAGAATTTTAATATATGTCCTAACACCTCATAAAAGGTTTTCAAACATATGTCTATCCCTAATGCCTCAATGAGGTTTTCATCATGGGATTTTTTTTCTTTATCTTTTTTCTTCTTTTTTTCCAATGGAACTTGTCATTGGGAGCATTGATGTTTCCAACCACATTTGTTTGTTAATCTTGGAGTAGATTAGTGAACTCCTCCTTTGTCATTAGCTTCTTGTAGAATTTGAGTCTACAACTATTGACTAAGAGGGGTATTTTTTCTTATCTATTGTTTTGATGTTGACTAGGCCATTGTCATAGCATGTGTCCACTTAGTATGGCCCTAGCCATATGATCTTTAGTTTTCTCTTGAAGTCCTTAAATCTTGAGTCGTAATTGTTGTCCAAACCAACATTAATATTATCTAAATAGTATATCAAGTTTGTAATGACAACCAACAGTAATCCCTCTTAAGAGGTTGTTGTCCACTCACCCAGGAATACATAGTTAATTGGGGGGGGGCTGATATGTTATGATATCTCTTGGCACCCCAAATCTAGAAAATATGTTCTCATGTAGTAACTCTGATACTTTTTATTGCTTGATCATTGAAAATAATAATTATGTGTATTGGCATTCTATTCAATTCTATTTTGACCACCCATACTTCAATTCATAGTTTCTTGTATTGTTGGCATTGTTTGTTGAGTGTGCTCTTCCTAAATCATATTTATCGAGAATGGATATATTTTTTCTTTGTTTACACCCCATGTGATTCCCCTCACGTGGATCTATTTTGAATGTGTGGATTTGATATTGAAAAATTGCAAGGTTGGATATTGCAAACATCCAAGATGTGTTATTCAATTGTCATAATGAACTTAGAGAATTGTGTTTAATATAAATACAAAGTGGATGGTTGATGTTGGCACAACAAAATTGTAGTGTTTGTTTTCCATTGTTTTGGGATTTGCTTTGGCACCTCAAGAAGACAAGTAAGCATTGAAACCAAATAAAAATAGAGTGTGCTAGAGTGTTCCCTATCTGCCCTCCCATGCACAGTCCACCAATCAGTAGCATTCTCGTCCATCCCTCAGTTCTCTATGGCAGCCTAGGTAAGAAATCCAACCCTTTACCTTAGCAGAAACCTCCACAGTGGGTAATTGTTGCCAGAATTGAAGTGCACTGAGCTAGGGTGAGATGGACTCACCTAAACCAACAGAAAAAGGGATTAAACAACTCGATTATAGGACTGAGGTAGCACCTCCCAATTTCAGATAGAATCACCAATCAAATTCAAGTTGTCCCTTGTCAAATGAATCTTCCTCCTATTTATATCATTTCCTTAGTGTGATTTCTCCTTGAAGGTTAAAGTTGGTTGTTGGCACAGGGGCAGACCCAGGGTTCAACTCCAAGAGCGCACCAACAAGCCCTAACTATTGGCCCTTTCGGCAACACCTGCGAGGAAAATGTAGTCTCACCCAAAGTAGCTATGGGGGGGTTGCAGCGCAGAGACGTCTACAACCAAAGGGAAAACCAAGTGGATATAATAGAAGAGAAATCCAACATTTATATATCACTTACCAGTTCAGATCTACTCTGCACAACTATCTATCAGATCTAACACAGTAATGCAAATAGCAGTATATCAAATGACAAAGAACATAGCATCAATCACACAAACAACACAAGATATACATGGTTCACCCTCTCTCTAGGGCTACATCCACAGAACTGTGCTTTATAATATATTAAGATGAAGCATACAGTTCTTCTCTGCACTCTCAGCTAGCAGATCTTCTTTCTTCTCCTCTCTGTCTCTCCCCTTCTTGCACACCCAGTTGCAGGATTGATCTCCGCACCCAGTTGAAAATCTTACAATACCGGAAGTCTCTTACTCTTAGCACTTCTTTCTCACACAATAATAATCGCCCATACCAATAACAAAACTAAAACAACTATACCAACACCAATAACAAAAACAACCCATATAGGTCCTTTAGACCTCTATTTATACATTACAATAGCTCACCGACAGCCTTAGGCTGAGACCTAAGTGTCAAAACCCTAGATACCAAAACCCTAGGTGTCTAAAACCCTAGGTCAACTTGACCCACATTTTCAGGGCTTCGCTAGCATGTCTTTCCTTTCTTCTCGCGCGGTGATCCAAAGCATCCAATGGTGGATTTTTTCGCTTGTTGAGTTATCCACGATCCATATTCCTTATTGATATGTCATCCTCGGTCTCCTCATCCAACGTCTTGCTTTCTCTTACTTCACTCCATCTTTTCTGCTCTTTTTCTTACTTCGCCCACTAACAGTTACTGTGTCTTCCACGCAGTTCACATTTTGCCTTTTCTTCTTTATTCTTTACTTACCTCCATACCCAAGGGCCAACAAGCCCCCAACACTCACTTGTGACTCATTCCGAGGCACTTCATATCTCAACTTCCTATTTTACTTTGACTTCATACTGCGCAGTGCAGCCTTTGCTTCCAGCTCTAGTCCTCCTTTCCTTCCTTGTGCAGATTGTCTTTTCTATGTTTGGTACCCAGTTTCAACTGCACTTGGTACCTAGACCCTTTTCCTCATGCTTTTACTGAGAGTTGCGAGGCAACTGGTTGTCATAATATAATTTCAACTGGCTCCCGTTCACCAAACCTTCCTTCCATTCTCCATTCAAAGTCTTCAACTACACAACTCCTCCTTCTGTAACATAGGCGACCTCATATGGCCCAAGCCAATGCGTTCTAAACTTCCCAGGATGCTTCATGAACTTACTATCATATACCAGTACCAGATCACCTTTCTTAAATACCTTCTTTTTGATGTGTCTGCCGTGGTAGGCCTTCTATCTTTCCTTCTGAACCTACTGGTGAAATCCTGCAATGAATCGATCTTCTTCTAGTTCGACCAACTGCGCAAGCCTCTCTCGAATAGTGTCATTGTCATCCATATCTATAAAGGCAACAATTCTTAAGCTGGGTACCAAATATTCCATTGGGACAACGGCTTCGAGACCATACACCAACTTGAAGGGGGTCTCCATGGTCAGTTTCTTGCAAGTGATTCTATAGGCCCATAATACGGCCGGTACTCTTAAATCCCAGTCATCCCTGTTCACACTGAAAATATTCGTTAGCATTGTCTCCAAGATCTTGTTGAATGCTTCAACTGTCCCATTCGTTTGTGGATTGTAAGGTGTGCTCTTCTGATGATGGACTGCAAATTCCTCAGTCAAGGCTTCAATTGTTTTATTGATGAAATGTGTGCCTTGATAGCTCATAAGGATCTTCGAGCATCCAAACCTAGTTATGATGTCATCAAATATGAAGCATGCAGCTGTAGTGGCACTACAGTCCCTAATGACTCTTACTTTGGCCCATCTGTTCAAGTACTCTGTCACAGTGATTATGTACCTTGCTCCTGTGCGCTTCCCTAGTGGGTTAATAGGTCCCACGAAGTCAATGGCCCATTTCTCAAATGCTTGTAGGGTCAGTTGTGGTGCTAGCATAATTTCATCTCTTTTGGACAGTTTCCCAACTCTTTGGCATACATCGCAGGCTCTGTAATAGTCGTTAGCATCTCTGTGTAAGGTAGGCCACCAAAGGCCAGCTCTAAGAACCTTCTATGCAGTTACTTTCCTTGCGTAGTGTCCTCCTGTGATGCCTTCATGAGCTTCGGCGAGGATCAACGGTCGCTCTGCTTCCATAACACACCTCCTCAATATCTCATCAGGTCCCATCTTGTATAATTGTCTAGCTATAAGGAAAAGTATGCAGCGCGCACTACTAGCTATTTCTTATGGGTGATTGTATATTCACTAGGTGCCATTCCTGTTGATAGGAACTGGACTATTTATGCAAAGTGGCCATCAATCTTTCTAATGGCTAGCAACTATGCATCTGGCAGTGTATCCTCCAAACTAGTAGGCTCTTCTCCATGTTCCAACCTCTATAAGTGGTCAGGACCTTTGTTCATTCTTCATGGCTTGACCACGATCTCAAAATCATATTCCTGAAATAGCAGAAGCCATATGCATATTCTCCCCCCCAACATTGGCTTGTTGACTAGGTATTTCAACGTGAAGTGATCAGTAAACATTTTAAAGTGTCCTCCCAACAAGTAGTGGCAGAACTTATGCAACGCATACACCATGGATAACCTTCTCGTTCAGTAGTGGTGTAATTGATCTTTATTGTTGATAGCTTCTTGCTAGCAAAGGTTAACGGGTGGTCGATGTCTCCTATTCCCGGTAGTGCTAACACAGCTCCTAATGCAATAGAATATGCATCGACATGCACGTGAAATTCCTTTCTCCAATATGGGAAAGCCAGAATAGGCACAGTAACCATTTTCTGTTTTAGTGTGTCGAAGATCTGCTGGCATTCTTTTGTCCAATGAAATTGACAGTCTTTCTTCAAAAGCTTCTCCATGGGTGTTGTAATATGGGCATAGCCTTTAATGAACTTCCTATAATATCCAGTGTGTCCCAGCGCAATGCACAGCTATTTGACTGAAGTGGGAGGGGGTAGATCAAATATGATGGCAATTTTAGATGGATCTACCAGCAATCCCTGCTTGCATACAATATGACCTAACAACACTCCAAATGGTGAAAATAAAATGCACTTCTTCAGGTTTAAGGCAATCTGACACTGTCTTCACTTGTCCAACATTAGCCTTAGACATTCTATATGATTTTTCAATAAAATAAAAACATTCCAATCATCAAAGTATGCTTCTAGAAACTTATGTAGAAACTCCTTGAATGCTTCGACCAGCACCCTGGAAAAGATGGTTCGGGCATTCTTCAATCCAAATGGCATTACTGTATATTGGTAGGATCCCCATTCCATGGAAAAGGTGGTCTTATGGTGATCTTCCTTGGCAATTCAGATCTGATGGTATCCTTAAAATCCATCTGTAAAATACTATACCTCCTAGCCTCCTACATTATCTAACACTTCGTCAGTGAACAGTGTAGGGAAGGGGTCATGCAAACAGGTATCGTTCAGCTTCCTGAGATCTACGCAGATCCTGATCTCTCTTGTCTTCTTATCTTGTACCACCATAGGGCTAATCCATTTTGATTCTTTAACAGGTTCTATAATCCCTGCTTCCAGCATTTTGTCGAGCTCAATCTTCACTTTCTCCTTATATTTAGGTTTCAATCTGTAGGGTCTCTGTTTGACTGGTCTTGCATTTGGTTTCAAAGGGATCCTCATTTATCCCATAGGCCCTTTAATGCCTTTCATATTAGTGAACTTGATTAGAAACAAGTCCTGATACTCATGTAGCAATTATGTGATCTTGTCAATAGTGGCAGCATCCCAATAATCTCCAACATTTGCAAGATTTGGTGTTTTATCTATTCCAATATTGACTTTCTTGATCTCGATCGGCTGTCCAATAAATGGTAGCTCAACTCTTGGTCCTTCCACATCTCTCTGGCCTTTTGTTTTTGCGATGTTCACCTTCCTAGGATCATCGTCTTCATTAGTATTGATGTTGTAACAGCCTTTCAGTTTCTCGAGAGGCACAGTCCATTCATCCTCTTCTTGTTCTAAAGGGAGACTAAATGCCTCCTCAAATATGTTTTGTCTTACGACCTGTGATGCTTGATCTACTGTAGAATATTGGATTTCGAATAAAAAGGTAGTGACAAAGTTTTGAGTCATACCTTCCCAATCTGCAGTGATGAGGCACAACTCTACTTGAAGGTACCAGTTGATAGGGGTTGTGTCCAACATGTTGACAAATTTGTGCACCCACTACTCTTGAGGAATGTTTCTCCATGCTTCCTCGCAACTTTGCACATGGTCCTTCAGACAGCTCCGACCTGTGTATCTAACTTTGTAGCCTTTTACTTGCGCCAAGAACCGCGTTGTCATCAAAGTACGACATTGTACCCATTCTGTAATGTTGTTTTTGTGTGTCCTGCACCATATTGTTGGTGTGGCTTTCAAGGCCTCATCCATTTCCAACAATCATTGTTGCGTTGGTACACTTTCTTCAAAGTCTGACAAGAAGGTTTCTAAAGGATTCAGACCATCAAAGGTGGGTAAGTTACTTACTGTTGTGTCGATCCAGTGTACTTCTTCAATTAATCTAGTGCATCTCCTTGTAGATACTTTGTACATTTTGTTTCGCCAGTTCTTCAATGCGTCTTTTGAATCTGATGAACATGTGTTGTCACTTCTCTAGCTCAAATTTCCATCTGCCGTAGGATTAATGTAATCATGTTGTCTAGTTGTTAATTTGTATATGTTTTCCAGTTCGTATGCACGGTCTTCTTCTTTGATGGGCTCTGTGTATCGTTGACCTTCATCGGGATCTAAAGGTGCAATGACCCTAAGGTCATCTCCTTTAAATGTCATTCATCTTTTCTTTAAATCGACCACAATGGAATTATTGAAAGCCCAATCAATTCCTAACAGCGCAGGGTAAGGACATCTATCATCAACTATCTCAATTACCTCGAAGTCTGCAAACATCCTTACTTTGTCGATGTCCATTGGGACATGTTCCAATATTCCAAAGGGACTTACAGCTTGTTGATTAGCCATCCTAAGTCTGATAGGGGAATATATCAACTTAGGTTTTCCCATCAATGCCCAGGTTTTCTTTGTCATGACATTGACCTCCGACCCTAAGTCGAGGACCATATAGTCTATATCATACTCTCCAATCTGAGCATTCAAGTGTAGTTCCTTATTTTTCCTTCTCTTCTTGGATAGTTGATGTATTTCTTTATTCAGTAAAGGATCTACCCTTCCTATCTCATACTGTCTGACCAAATTTTGTAGTTCTTGTATGGCTTTCTCATCTTTAATCAGCTCTATAAAGGTATACAAGAAACTGACAAGTTTACTTGCCTCTTTTCCATCTCCGGTTGAAGCAGACTGATCAAATGCCAGAGGCATCCCACATTCTCTTACTTATGGTTGGGTCTTCGATAAAGAACCTTGGTCTCCCCTGAATTCTCTTCTTGCCTCCTCGAACATTTGTTTTTCTTTCTTTGCATCAAAATTTTATGTCTTCTCTGTAGCTTTCCTGACTCCTTATTCTTATGTAGTCTTTCCTTGGGTCATTTTGTCTTCTCATGTAACAACACCTCCTCAAGTGATAACAACAACTCTAGGGTCTGCTCTGCGAGGTTCTTCTTTGATTAATTGTATTTGCGGGTTCTGTTGAGGTCCCCGTCTCTCCTAAAGTTTAGCCAGCAATGCTGGACATTCCTCGATAACATTCTCGAAGGAGTTGCAATAGCTGCAAGTGGTACAAGGGTTCTGAGAGTCCCTTTCCAAGTGTCCTAGTTGTGCGCAGTTATAACAGATTATATTTCCTCGACCTCGACCCATACCTCCTCCTCTTCCTCTTCCTCAGAATCCACCACGAGGGTTGAAGTTTCCTCTCCTAGGAGAGTTATACTGCATAGTGTTTCCTTCTTGCTTTACTTTGCCTTGAATTTTTTATATATCCCTTGACCTTTCATGGATGAGTTGATAAGCCCTACAATCCCTATCATCATGCCCCATGGACTTATAGAACGTGCAATACAAATTTGTGGTTGTATGAACATATTTTTGCATGTAATAGCACTCACCGGGGCGATGTCTATTTCTACATACCTCGCACCAGGGTAGGGTAACTTGCTTCAAGGGGCTCAGAGCGATAGAGGCCAAGTATTCATGGAATTGGGGATAGTGTTCCTTGTCATGGCCTTCTGATTTGCATGTGATACACCAGATGTCTTCTCTTTTGTCTTTTCCCTTGTCTTTCGTCATGTCTTCGACCTGCAAAGACAAACTAGTTAGTTGACTCAAGATTTGACTCATACCTGAGTTGGATTCTCCCATAGGGGTCAATTCTAGCTTCATGGAGATCTCCAGCGCCTCAACCTACGAAGCAATCTTCTGTTGCATCAAAGGAACTCTCATTTGTGGTAAGAGAGAAGCAATGAACCATTCCTTGTTCTGTTCATCTGGGATTTGAAAACTCAGATGGCCTGTCAAGGTCTTAAATCTCTGATCGAACTCCCATACCGGTTCAGCTATTCTCTGTTTGATTTATTTTAGTTATGTAATTCACTGTGACTCCGACTTCAGTTTCTTGAACTCAGCAATCAACGTCTTCTTCTTCTCATTCAACGATTTAGGCTGGGCAATTCCCTTAACAAACTTCATGTACCATCTCAGTGCACGGTCTCTTAGGGTAGTACTAAATTGAGCTCATTTGACAGCTTCGTCGGTGATGTTCTTAATGCTCCATATAGCTTCGCATAGAAACCAGTGTTGATAAGGATCTTCAGATCCATCTCCTCTGAAGGTGGGTAACCTCATCTCATGTGCCATAGATCTTCATAGGTTTCTTGATTGAGTAGTTGTTGGGCTACTAGTGATAGTGCTATGAACGCTCGAGTGACTCTGATTACTCTGATTTCTTAATGTTTTTGAATAAATAGGAGGAGTAATAGTACTTACTTCAACAGTCTATGCAGTTCCTAAAGCTTTTGGCTCTTCCTGGCGGGGTTCTTCAGCTTTCCCTTCCTCTGGCCTAGCAGACTCTGAATGCTCTTCATCCATCAAATCTGCCTCTTCTCCACTGTAGAAACCCTCCTCCCCATAGTTCTGCTTAAACAGGTTCACAAGAGGGACTTCTTTGAACACTCTCCCACTGGGCGTATGTCCAGCCTCTCTATCGATGTCGCTATCTGAGTTCTTGAACATTATCTCTTCAATCCAGCACACTATTGTATCTTCAAGATGTTCTTCTCATGCAATAGCATCTTGATCTTTAGTTTCAGAAAATGTAAAAATTTTCCTCTAGGTCCCTTAAAGAAATATTTCTCTGCTTAGTTATATGATTCTACTCTGTCAACAACAAAAGCAGTGATATACCCTCCAGTGGTACTATCGAACCAGTGATCTACTACTCTTTACATGGCATTATCAACTCTCTTGACCTTCCTGATTAGCGTTGACGTCCAAACCACGGGTGGCTTAAATATGATCTCAAATTGGGTAGCTGCTAACCTAGCTAGCCACTCGTATAACTCTCTATGGATTCCTCCAAAGAAAATCTTGTGTATATCAGTAAAGATATATCTTTCCAGCCAATCCTATGTACTAAGATTAGGGTTCTTGTTCTGGGCTTAAACAAAGTCCTTTTCTTGATCTTCTATCCACTTCTGAATCTCTGTCTTTGATGGAAACTACCCTCAAGAATATTCTGGTCCCAGCAACAAAACCATTTGTTGGCACAGAGGCAGACCCATGGTTCAGCTCCAAGAGCACACCAACAAGCCCTAACTACTGGCCCTTTCGGCAACACCTGCAAGGCAGATGCAGTCTCACCCGAAGTAGCTATGGGGGGGTTGTAGGACAAAGATATCTACAACCAAAGGGAATACCAAGTGGATCTAATAGAAGAGAAATCCAACATTTATATATCACTTACCAGTTCAAATCTACTCCGCACAACTATCTATCAGATCTAACACAGTAATGCAAATAGCAGTATATCAAATGAAAAAGAATAGAGCATCAATCACACACACAACACAAGATATACGTGGTTCTCCCTCTTTCTAGGGACACATCCACATAACTATGCTTTATAATATATTAAGATGAAGCATACAGTTCTTGTCTATGCTCTCAGCTAGCAGATCTTCTTTCTTCTCCTCTATGTCTCTCCCCTTCCTGCACAACCAGCAACAAGACTAATCTTCGCACCCAGCTGAAGATCTTACAATACCATAAGGATCTTACTCTTATCACTTCTTTCTCACACAATAATAATCACTCATACCAATAACAAAACTAGAACAACAATACCAACACCAATAACAACAACAACCCATCCAGGTCCTTTAGACCTCTATTTATAAATTACAATAGCTCACCGACAGCCTTAGGCCGAGACCTAAGTGTCAAAACCCTAGATACCAAAAACCTAGGTGTCTAAAACCCTAGGTCAACTTGACCCTCGTTTTCAGGGCTTCGCTAACCTGTCTTTCCATTCTTCTCGCGTGGTGCTCCAAAGCATCCAATGGTGGCTTTTCCCACTTGCTGAGTTTTCCACGATCCATATTCCTTGTTGATATGTCATCCTCGGTCTCCTCGTCCAACGTCTTTCTTTCTCTTAATTCACTCCATCTTTTCTTCTCTTTTGCTTACTTTGCCCAGTAACAATCACTATGTCTTCCACATAGTTCACATTTTTCCTTTTCTTCTTTATTCTTCACTTACCTCCATACCCAAGGGCCAACATTGGCCCTCCTAGTTTTGAGGCTAGAATCAGGTCGGCTCTCCTGTGCATGGTGGATAAAGTTGACTCAAAAAAATTGTTATTAATTCAGCTCAGTGGGTTTTTATTTAGTTTGTACTTATAGCTCCCCCTTACTTTTGGTACTGTGGCTTACAAGGAGACCCCTAAGCCAGTGTGTCCTTCCCCTCTGGGAGTCATTTGGGATGGGACATGACATATATAGCCTAGCTAAGGTATTTTTTCAGTTCTCCTTTGAAGAAGAAAATCATTGTCATGAAGTGATATTCCATGGCCCTTGAATGTGTCAAAACACCTTAGTCATTTTTACTAACCAACATGAAGAATTTTCCACTGAAGGAGCCTTCACATTGTATTAACTAGTCTAGGTGGAAGTTCAATGGCTTCCTATACAATTATTATATTTTATTGGAATAAAACTCTTCCCTAATTAGCAAGGTCATATGCCATGAGATGCCTCGTTTCCACTCTAAATGGATGAATAAACATCAAATGAATTTCATGATGCCCTATGTTAGTGGATACTAATTTTCTTCGTGATCCTGTTCTTTTGCTAAAAGACTATTTTTTCAACATTTGACACTTCCTAATTGTTTGTGTCATTTGATGGAGTATTATAGGATGTACAACCAAACATGTATTTTTCATATCTATCTTTTTGGAGTGAGGGAAGTTCAGGCAGAATAGAGGTCAAAAGAGAGACATCTAGTAGGTCTAATGAACGGAGATCAACTAGAGGTGAGAAGATCAGAAGAAAATTTGATAGACGCATGGTATTTTTTCTTGCTAAAGGAGGGTCATGTTCTTATGATGATGAGAGCATAGACGACATTGAGGTGCCCTTGAGGTAAAAACATCTAGTGAAACGATGGGTACCCAAGAATCTTCCTTAAATAAACACTAATTTTTGTGTCAATGAAAGGATATACCACATTGCTCCATCGTCATTACATGGTTTGGGGATATTTTCCATGGATGGCATAAAAGTATTTTACGATGGAATAACTGAATTGATGGAGTATGTCGGACCCTGTTACATCTACAGATATTGGATATGGCTAGTTCAATATACGAAATGTATGCAGAGATATGGTGTGGCTGCAAATTATATACAGATAAAAGATAATGATCAACATAAAGGAGCATCTATGTATATTGATGGAAGGCCAAAAACAACAATGAACATTGTAGAGTTTATAAACAGTACATGACCTGCAAACACAAATAAGCAACCCAATTTTGTATTTGAGGAGAGTGATGGAAATCATGAGGAGAGTGATGGAAATCATGTATTCATATGTGCAATAAAATCAATAGCTCCAGGGGAGGAGTTGTTGATTGATTACAATTTGAATAGAATAGATACACGTGTTGCTATTATGGGGGCGGTACGTATACTATTTTACCCAACCTGTAATCAGTGAATTATATTTTATGATTATCATTTATTGTAATATATTGTCATGCATGTTCTAAGTCAATGCAATGTCCACACAAATCACTCCTTATGTTCTTTAATCACTCTTTACTTTGATGTTTTTATCATGCCATGTTTTTGTCCCATGCCTAATATTCATGAACTAACTTTATTTTGCATACATTGTCCCAGGGTGACAAGGGGAAGGAACCAACCTTAGAATAGTCCACACCTCCTCCCGAGGAAGACCTTATTGAAGAAGCAATTTATGCCTCTACCACCCTTATGGAAACAACAAAGAAACTTGTTAAAAAATTTAACATGGAACTCACTTCGTTGATTATGATTGAATCGCGGACACATGAGCAAGATGAAAGAATGGAATTCTTGTTGCATCAGATTCACCAATATGGGGTAAGCAACATATTTAATTATCCCATTTATTTATTTAGGATTTTAATTTCTATACTCATACAAGTCCTTTATAAAAAAACTCATTATTTTTACAAGAGTTTTTGCGGATAATGGATCATGAGTATGTGCGTGCAGAGCCCGGTGTTGGTACCAGCATCGTTGGTACACCGACACCACATCATACTGGTATCCATATCGATACACCTTCAAGTGTCGATGTTGGTAGTGCACACCCTCACACGCCATAATGTGAAGGGGATCCTGTGGATGCAGAAGGTGACATTGGAAATATTGAAGCATGCTTTCCTGGATCTTCCTGTGTCACTAGCACGGGAACACTATCGGTTACCTTTTTGGTAGATGATGACATGATCCCCATGAAAATAAAAAGGCTTCCAGGTATTTAGGAATTAAGTGTTTTAATTATTATGTACATTCTAATCGAAATTTTTGTATAATGTGTGATTATTTTAAACTAACGATAATATTGTTTTGCAGGAAACGATATTTTTTATAAACGCGTGAATGAGTTGACTTTGGATATGTTTGGGGCCACCATACGCATAAGGTGGAATCTCCAAAGTTCCAATTTAAAAGATCAACTCATTAAAAATTTGGTTGGTCTGTTCAGTGTGGTCACCTTCAACAAATCCCGAGTCACCTCAAAAGTAGGCAAACATTTAAAACATTTGTGGGACCAATATAGGGTTCATCTACAAAATAACCCTAAGTATGAGCATCCTCCAATTATTCTAGAGAGGGAGTGGAAGGCCCTAATTGATTATGCAAAGGAGAAGACGCTCTGAAAACAAGGAAAGACACCACCCGGCTCAAGAAGGTATACGACACTTCTAATAATGTAATTATGATGCTTTATCGTCATTGTGACATCTAATTACATTTTTGAAAATTTTCAATACAGGCTCCCAGACACATCCAAATCCAGTGTCGTGACCAGGATAACAAAACATGGGCAACAAACTTGGCCCGGGTGGTTACTCAAAACTCGCTGCAAGAATTGTAAGTACGAAAAAATCAATTGCATCCAAATAACATATTGTTAACAATTTTAAATTAATTCCATAGAAGAAGAAAAATTCATTTTGCTATGCAAAATTGTAGGGCTTGGATTTCAAAGAAGCTCCAAGACTGGAAGACCTCACTCTTGCTTTCAAAAAAGGCTATGATGTCGTGGTTGAACGCAGAAAAAGCTTGCAGTAAACACAACCTTTCGTCACTGAAATCGACACACAGGTAAATAAAATCAACGAAGATTATTTAAAATTTATTACTTGTATAATCTATTGATTATTGTCAATTGGGTTTAGCCCAAGTGGTTTATGCGGAGGAGTTTTTCCCTCCCCACCCAGGTTCTATTCCTTGAAGTGACATGTTGTGCCCTTAATGGGTCTATTAGATGCTTTTTTTATTGAGCGCCCCCCCCCCCCCCCCCNGGTATTATGTGGATGTAGAGAGTACCAATTGTGTCGTGAACCACATGGTATAAAAAAAATAAAAAATAAAAACAATCTATTGATTATTATTCTCGGCCATAAAGTAATGTGTTTGTTTGATTTAAACAGGTTGCAACCAACGAAGAAACAAATGTCCCCACTAGTGGGACAGAGCCTAGTGACAGTGGAGTGCCACCCAATGAAGGTGGTGTGCAGCTCGGTAGTGGAAGTATTTCATGTTGTATGGATTATAATTAACAACATTTATTTGAAAACATTGTATTCATTATAAACTTTATTGTTTCAACTCCAAAGGATGTAAAGGATGAAGGTAGAAAAGAAGAGGAACATATGGCCACATCCCAAACTGCTTCGCTTGCCTTCGCTACTGAAGAAGGTAAAGAACACTCTAATGCTCTTTTTATTAATGAAATACTCGTAATACTAATAATAAAAAATATTAATTTAACATTTCTTTCTTATTGCAGTCGATGATCCTCGCCTCCCCTTGCAGCAGCCTGGACGTCGTGAGTGCACGATGAGGTCATCAATAAGACATGGAGGGGACAAACAAATTGGAGGGGAAGAAGGACCTAAAGACGTTCTTGCTAAATACATTTTAAAAATGAAGAAACAAAAAAAGAAATGATTGTACTATAGTTATATAATTAGAAACATATTGAACCATATTGTGAAAACATATTTTTGATGATAAAGTTTTTTGAGATGAAGTATATTGCTTGTATGATTAATGAATGAATGAATGCATGAATGAATGATAAATGTTAATGAATGAATGAATGTTATATGTTAATGAGTGAATTTTGTATGTTATATGTTATTCAGAACCACATATGTTTCTTCATGAATTTGTTGTTTTGTTGGTGTCTATGCATGAATTTGAATGTGTTGTTTTCAACTATTTTGTGTCTATGATTAATGAATGAATGTTATATGTTAATGAATGAATGAATGTTATATGTTATTCAGAACCACATATTTTTCTTCATGAATTTGTTGTTTTGCTAGTGTCTATGCATGAATCTTAATGTGTTTCTTTCAACTATTTTCTAGTAGATAGATTGGGTACTGGGAATTGAGAGTGATGTGAGGAGGGGAGGGGCCATAAGAGCTTCCACCTTTAGGTGGTTGGCCATGTTCAGCAGAGAATAAATTAGGATTTGGATAATATTGGAGCAAACCTCCCTCGATCCAACATAGCAGCAACAAAGTCAATGTTGATTTTGTTGTTGCTCTGTCAAATCGAAGGAGGTTTTCTCCAAGATTAGACTAATCCAATAAATTATTCTCGAAACCAAGAGGATCTCATTTAGGTATTCATGCACTCAAGTCTATTTAATTATTATTTAGTCATAAAAATGTTTCTTAATTTATTATATTAATTTGTTGATTCTTTATGTGTTGATGTATTCAGATGATGTATTCTTCATTGTGATCAATCGGGACCACCTCATTTTCAAGAAAAGGCAGAGATCCTCTTGCAGTGCTTAACAGGAAATCTATTGGTAACTATCAAGTGGGGCATCAAAACGGAATCAATCAACCAAGGAAAGCTAAGGTGATCCCCTACCAATCAACTTTAAGTTTATTTTTGTTGTTTTTTTTTTAAATGTAATATTATGTGGAGGTTTTATTAATTTTTTGTTGTTCATGTTTCATATTATCACATCTCTAGAAGGGGTACACGTTCATTTTCATGTTCTTTTCATTCACAAAGACTTCATTTTGTGTTAAATATCATGTGACAAGTGTGTTTTCAAGTAGTGGTACTAAAAGGCATTGTTTTTAGACAACTAGGTATATAATCCCACTCATTTCATTAATGAAAAACCTAGATTAAATGAAGCATTTTGTGGTACACTAAGCTCATCCAAATCAAACATGGTATTTTTAGGATACTGAAATGTATGTTATTTTTCCTTTTATAAGTTAAATAATAAGAGTAAAATAAAATATGAGTGTATGAAGGTTAGGCATGATTGTCCAACCTTGTAACCTGATGTCACAACCAACCAAATCTTACCCAATGTTTGTGGCATGCCTTACCATGTGTAAGGGCACCCAAACTAGCTCATCCAAGAACCAACCTACTACTACATACATCTGTGTCAGCCAATGAGCACCAAGGTTTAGCATTCTTCTGGATAGCAATTAAGCATATTTTTTCCAAACCAAACCATGTGGATAAGATTTGTATGCACCCATGTCATTAAAAGACACAAGTGGAGGTTGCTACTCATCAAGCTAGGATCATATTTAACTTAGTTTACAAGGAAAGAAGTTGCATGCATTGCCTATATGTGATATGTCTACTACAATACGTCAACATATAAAGATAGAGATTTCATGAAGATACACTCAGAAAAAATGCAATGTTATCATGAGAATGGAACCTTAGGAATGTTTCTAATGATCCTCCTAAGACATGTGATCCACTCCATTACTTTGTTGAAGTAGAATGCAAAGTTGCACCACCGAATGCTTGTGAGGATATGTTTGGTAGCCCATACCTATGGGAAAGGGATGGAACTTCCTAAAGGAAAAAGAACAAATATCACTTGGTTAAAGGTGGATAGGCCCATATCACCAATAAACACACAAGAAAAGGAAGAACACCTTTGGTAGAAATGGAACAAAGGAATACCAACTACTTGAATAGAGAAAACAAGAAGAATGTATCCTTCATAACTAATGGAGTAGGGAATTTGGAGAGAAAATTGGAAGCAATGTGCTTCCATTTCCTTTACAAAATTTCTTTTGGGGACCCAAATAATCCCATTGGGGAGGTGTGATCCAAAATAAATCTAAAACCATGAATGAAATTACTCATAAATAATTAGCGAATGAGAAGTAGAGTGGAAATTATGAAGAGGTGAGGGTGATCATTATCATGTTCACCACACACCCAGTCACTTACTCACCCAGCAAGCTACAACACCCCCCACTAGTTGCAAGAAGACAAAATAGGGAGTGCTAGAGTCAAGACAAGTTGGCAAAGAAAGCATTGAAAAATAGGAGCTAAAGAGACATAGATGCCTAACCTTATCATTGTCACTAGCAAACTCTCCATACAGTGAATAAAAACATGCAAAAGAATGAAGAATGGGTTCCTTTGGAAAAACTTGGTAGTGAGATTTTGAAATTTCTTGTAGAGTAGACTACTAATGGCCTAGAAAGTCATGATACTCTATAGTTCTCTATATAGCCAATAATAACAGACTAAGGATTTCCATTCAATGTCGACTTTCCCAAATTGGGTTTCTAGGAGAAAAGCGTTGTCCTTCACGGTAATTTATATGTGTATTGTTTACTGTGGGTTTCTCTCTAAATGCTTAGCATAGTAACATTATCCATTATCTCCATTTAATGAATGATATACACAAAACTCATAAACTCATTGTTCTATTGTTATCATCAATATCATTTTTATTTGATACTCTACAATAGGTACATTGCCTCTATATCATAGGTACATTGCCCTTATATCATAGGTACATTGCTTTGTTGGCTTGAGTACAATGCCCCTATATCATTCGTTGCACAAAGCCCCACACATAACAATCAATTTTGTCTTACACACAACACTCAATTGATTAATTGTGTTGGTTGGGAGCATATAAACAATAATCCTTTCTTATGACACGTGTTCCTTATGCTTCATTTGGAAACCCATTTACAAGTAATGTGTACATGCTAACCAAGTTCAAGTTCCATTATATAATTGGCAAAAGGCTAGAATGAATTGGTATATTTATATATGGTCTTAGCAGTCGAGTTCTAATTTTTTTTATTCTTATTTTGGGGGAAGGATTCTCATTTTTTTTGGAGGATGGTGTTTTCTATTTTAGATTGTGTTTTTGGAGATTTTTTAGCGTTGTGCAGATTTAGCTGAGTTGGGTTTCTACATGCACAGGTAAAAGTTATTGATTATAGTTTTTGTTTTGGGAGCTTTATTTAATTTGGTTTCAAATAGTTTAGTGGTGTTGTGAAATGGAGAAAAGGGATAACCAATGTCAAAATGACCATAAGGTTCTCTCTAAAAATATTTTGTTAATAATTCATTAGATGTGGGCTCATCGTTTTCTACCTCTTCTCTAACCAGACTATACAAATTAGTATGAACTTCATCATATGGCTCACCCAATGAATGGTCAAGAACAACCAACTTATTCCTTACTGCAAGTGACTCCAATATCTCAAGAGGGAGACCCCTAGGATAACAAATATTTTTGTATTTTTGAAAATATTTTCAACTACGATGCAATGACAAACATCTAAAGAACTACCAAATTTTCCAATTAAGGATCGGGCTTCTCATATTTAAAGAAAACCCTAAACGCAAAAGGTATATTTCAACCCTGAATTATTGTTGAGAATACTCATGAGTAGGGAAAAAATAAAAGAAGCAAGGTGCCTAAATTTTTATTGATGCTACTGTAATAGGGAAATGATTAGCATAGAAAGAAGCTAAACCAATTCATAAAACTAGAAAATTTTCAAGGAGAACAACTCAAGTAGAATGAATTCGAGGAATTGTTCGTAGTTGACATTCCACCTCTGTCAATGTGAAAATTGCCCAATGAGTGGGTTGACCTCACTGGAAAAGAAATAAAAGACAAAAATCTACCTTTCTCAAATTTAGAATTTATGTTATTTAATTCATGAAAGAAAGAAAAGAAAAATACATGGAAGCACATGACGAATCCCTTCATCTTTATGAGTAATATGAGTAGTAAGATTATAGCACAATTTCCTTCTCCACACCTACTCACAAATCAAGAAACAAAACCTGCTCAAACCCAATTAATCGTATAAACAAATAACATAAACTTGAAATAAATGAATTATAACTAGTGTTAGGGAAATAGTTTAATCCACAATTCATCAATTCAAATACAAATTAGTATCATGTGAAAGCACAATGAATTTATGTTGGGGGGGGAGCACAGGGGGGAAGAAAATAGCTATTTATAATAATATTTCAAATGTAATAACAAGATACATACCTAACACTGTTTTCTAGAACCTCCATCACCCAAGTCTCGTTCCCTCCATCCTAGGCCACTTTTCAATCTCAACTTCACCAAAAGTCCTAGTCTTACTTTGGAAGGGAAATCAAATGTTGATTTAGAACCAACACAAGATAGGAAAAATCATGCATAACTAAGAGGTAATGTTCAAAGAGAGAACATTAGAACCTAGGATAGAAGATCTCCCAATAATTCTCTAACATATAGGTATAATGAACTAGTCTTGATCCCTTTCCTCCATCCTAGAACTAATATTTAAGAAGGAATTATTGTAAATGGTACTTAAGGATGATTTTAACGATGGTGTATTTGATTATATTAAATAATTAAAAGAGTTACTTTTAGCAGCCTTCAAGAGTTGCATTGTAGTTCAATATAGTGAGATGCATTGAAGTTTACTATCTTATTCCCATTTTGTGCAGATTTGTCAACAACGATGATTAACAAGGCAGGTCATGTCCTCCCTATTTTGTTTGAACATAAAGGTGTCGACGAACCATGGAGGATTAATTGGTCCACGGTAAATTCAATACAAAATATTAAAAACTTGGATTACTGTCTTGTATTGTTTTTAACAACTAACAACTAGCTTGTCAAATTCTGTTATTTCTCTTGCTGGTGAAACAATTTTTGAAGGGACTTAGAATTAAAACAATGCACACACATATGGATTTTAAGATATCCAGTTTAAGTGATAAACTCTGCAAAGAACAACTGTATAAATCCTTGTTCTTCTCTTGCTATATTGTTTTTGGTTATAGCTTAGCATGTTAATGTTTGGCATTTTCATGAATGTTATTGGTTTCTTGGGGGCTTGTATTAAAGAGTTGAGGGCCTTTATGTGTGAAGTTTTCCAATGAAATTAAAAGTTGAAGGCAAACATGAAAATGAGACTCCACAAGTAGTAGAGGTGATGGTGTTTGATTACTTTGTAAATACAAAAAAAACTCCTTTGAAGTATTATGGTGATCTTTTGTGCTTAGATGTAGGGAGGAAAAAATGACCCAACTATCTTTCAATAGAGGTCAGTATGATAATCTTTCTATGTATTATGTAATGGTTACTTCAACACAGGCTTTGATGTGAAAATATGCAAACAAAGAAATTGAATATTTAATTTCCACCTTTGTGAAATCCTTCCAGGACAGAGATGTACAAAGTCCCTTTCTTCTACACAACGCTCAATTCTTGTGGAGCAATCTAGACAAAATCCAGATGAATGAATGCAAGTGTTAAATAGGGCTTACCGTGAAAGAGAAATATTGTCTTACCATGGGTGGGTCAAGAACTCGAACCTCTAAATCTACCAACTGATTTTCAACATTGATATTGCATGCCCTCAATAATGGGTCAGAGTTGTAATCATTGACTTGTATTGCCTCAATTGATAAATATTGTTGTTACATTTTGTTTTTCATACAAAGGAAATACAATCAATTCCAAACAAAAATATACTTTCCCTATTTAACACTTGTATTCGTTCATCTGGATTTTGTCATCTAAATTGTTTTGGACAGTTTTCTTTCAAATTAAACTTTAATCAGACCCACCTTCCTGTTTTCAGACTATGCTTGAAGTAGCAAAAATTCGCACATGGGAATTTGTTAGTTTCTCTTCAAGAATTCGTTCAAATGAAATAGTGAACATTGGATTATATGTATATATAATATAATACATATATTATATATATAATATATAATATATGTTTTTATTTATTTTTTAATATTAACACATCGTCGGATCTCTAGCGACCAAACCAACGACGGCCACCCGTCGGCGGTGTAGCACCTTTGTTAGACACACTGTAGGATCATCGGTTCTCCTTCAATGATAAAATGCATCAAACGGAGGCACTACACCTCCGACGGGCACCTGTCATCGGATTTGTAATTGGCTATCCGACGATGGACATGTCGTAAATACGACAACATATCGTCGAAAATGGATCTTATTTTACACTATTTTACGACCTCCATGGTTGTCAGTAGACCGATGATGATTTCATTGGATATCCAACGACGTTGTAAACATCGGATAACCACCACAGTTCTAGCAACAACATTGGGGCTCAAGACCTTGTCGGATTGTCGATGGTGTGGAGTCTAAAAACGACGAAATCCTGTCGGAATTCAATGCACCTTGCAGTAGTGTTGGTTATGTACAATTCCAAGAAATTTGCATTAATGTGAGGCTTTATCCATGGTAAACACAACAATCAACATTTCCATGATTCCACTTCGAGAGATTGTAGAAAACTAGAGTTGATACACTCGGATTTGTGTGGACCCATGTTTGTTCCATCTATGTTTGGTAATAAATATATCATGACTTTTATTGATTACTACACTAGGATGTGTTGGGTTTACTTATTGAAACAAAAATTTCAAGCATTTGAAATGTTTAAAAAAATTCACCTATGGAATGAAAATGAAGCTCAATATTGTATTGGAACTCTTTGTACTAATAATGGAGGAGAATATGCTTCAAATGAGTTTGAAATATATCTTCACCAACATGGGATCAAGCATCAAACCATTGTTCCAGACAATTCTCAATAGAATGGTGTAGCGGAAAGAATGAACAAGGCACTCTTGAATATAGTATGTTCAATGTTATTTTCCAAAAATCTGAAGTGGATGTTTTGGGTTGATGCAGTTATGTGTGTAGTATATATGAGAAACATGAGTCCATATCATACACTTGGAAACAAGACTCTTTATGAAATTTGGAATGGTCGCATTTCTTTAGTGAGGCATCTCAGGTTTTTTGGTTCCACCTATTATGCCTTAATTTCTAAGGAGCAAAGAAACAAGCTTGGTGCAAGGAGTTGAAAGTGCATCTTCTTGGGGTAATAAAATACCACCATGTCATACCATCTTTATAATGAGGTAAGCAAAAAGTTCATTCGTTCCAAAGATGTGGTTTTTCTTGAATCCACTAAGAATGACAAGACTATTGAGTGGAATCTTGATCATCTGAAAAGATTCTCCCATGTAAATACATATCACGAGTTTTATGATGAGATTCCACATATTGAAGGGGGGGTCCCTATCTTGGATCAATCTCTAGAATATCCTTTTGAAGTGCCATCTCCCCCTCGTGAAGAATATCCAACCACTTCATCAAAACAGGGAGTTCAATTGGATAATGCGATTGAGAGGATTGAAAAGCTAAACCTTGATGGGAATGCAACACCATCTCAATTAGTGGAGCAACCTAGACCATCACACAAAGGTCCAAAGTGTCTAATAAAGACACTTGAAATTTTTCATCCTGATGAATTTGGAAAGAAATGAACCAAAATTTCTACAAGACAAGATGGAGGTGATGTAGATATTTCAAAGTCATGTGATGCAAATGATATGGATGTTTCATTTGATCATGAATTGAATTGATATAATAACATTGAACCAACTTCCTTTTAAGAAGTTGCTTCTCATGATGAGTGGAAATACTCCATGCAAAAGGAGTATGATTCTCTCATCAAGAATGGGACATGGAAGCTGGTGGATCCTCCATTTGGAACCAAATAAATTGGCTACAAGTGGGTCTACAAGAACAAGTACAAATAAGATGGCTCACTTAACAAGCATAAGGAAAGGCTTATGGCGAAAGGATATGCATAGAAAGAAGGCATAGACTATGAGGAGACTTTTTAACCCACAACAAAATGGGACACCATTCATGCAAAGTTGGCTTTGGCAACACACAATAGGTGGAAGATTCATCATATGGATGTGAAGACAACCTTCTTGAATGGAAACTCGAAGGAGAATGTGTACATGCATCAACTAGAAGGATTTCATGTGAAGGGTCAAGAACATAAGGTATGCAAGCTCATCAAGTCTTTGTATGGCCTAAATCAAGCACCTCATGCATGGTATGAAAAACTAACTAAGCATGTTTTTAACATCACTTTCAAACATTTTAATCTTGATGACGCAACTTTGTTTGTCAAGAAAGTTGGAAAAATTGTTGTATATCTTGTAGTGTATGTAGATGATCTTTTGATAACAAGGAACAATGAAGAATATATTGCATCCATAAAAATAGAATTGAATAATGGTTTCAAGATGATAGACATGGGATATCTTCACTACTAGTTGGGTATTGAAGTGACACAATCCCACTGGCTAGCATGTGACCTCCTGGTCTAGGATAGAATCTATCATGAGTCAAATTCGCTCTTGGGATCCCACATACCCCTGAGTTTTCTTTTCCCCATGGGCTCTTCATCACACTAGTGCGGAATTTCAAATCCATGAGGGTCCCATTCCTTCAACAAAATTGTGCATGTGATTGTGGGTTGGAACCCACCGTTTAACTAAAAAAGCATTGTCACCCTCGGGCTATCGAAGTCGATAAAAATTTGTGCTTCAAATTTCCCCAAAATCAAACCGGCGAAATCTGATCATAAAGTAATGTGACCGGAAACTGTGGGTTTTACCCTATTCCTCCATTGTTCCAACTTCAACGGCTAGATCTGACTCGTTGATATCTTATGGTTGGTTGGGTTTCGGGGTCCTAACGGATGTTATCAACCATCCAGTCTCGTCCTAGATCTATGGATGACAATTAGTCTAGATCTCCCAGATAAATGACCCTAAGGAGTTCAGAACTCCTTTGCTCTGCACTCTCCTCTGCTCCCCGAATTGCCTAACTTGATCGACAGCTGGCAATTATTTATAATCGAGACACCCAGATCAACAAATCTCAAGAGTTTGGGATCTAAACCCTCTAATTAACACTCACTACTCTAAAAGGCTGACTATGATCAACGACATGGATTAATTCGGGCTCAATGTGCATGGATATCGATTGTTCGTTCATTTCCAAAGGATTTCAATGATCCTTGGACTTCGCCTTTTGGAATTATACGCATTATCTCTTCTGAGTTTTATCACTTCGATGAAGTGAACTTCGACGCACACTTGCGCTTCCTTCCTGAACTTTGGCCCTTAGATTTATTAGCATGTGCACTCCTTGGGATAACTCTCCTGAGCTATGGGCTCTTTAAAGGTTTATCTGTGCACTCCGTGTGCTTGCTCTGTGCAGACTTTGCACTATCCTTTCTGAGCTCTAATCCTTAGAGAGTAACGGCCTTTGCACACATTGCATTGACTCTATGCACACCTTGCATTGTATATCCTGAAGAGAAACAATTGAAGCTTAAAACTGAATCACAATTTCATTCATAAAATAGGCAAACACACGCATATGAAAAAATACAACCACATGGTATCTATTTAGTTTCAGAGGAACAAAACAAGTTTACAGTCTCCTTTCAGGAATTTTTTTAAGAGAATTTTTTTTCTCTCTTCCAAAAAACTTACTTACAACATAGATTACATTTATTTATACAATCTTGGTTTCTCAAGCCTTATTCTCTAGATCATTCTAGTGCTTTCACATCTCATTAAGTGCATTCCTATCACAAATCTATCATAGTAAATGTACATTTACAATTGCAGATATTAGTCGATGCTCAAAATCTGTACAATCCTATAGTCATTTAAAGACGCGTTTACAACCTTCCTGCATATACATCGGTTCTAGCCTTTTGATCTCAAGGGATCTTTAATTACAATGGTTTCAAAATTAATGGTGTGCCTTCCTTGGAATCCAAACTAGTTAAATGTGTGTGATGTTGTATGTTGAGTCATCTTCCACAATGTCTGATTAATTGTTATGATGATGCTCTTGCATCAGACTACCCTGGGAAAAATATTCATGGGCTCTTATCCATGAGTTTCTCAATTGTTTTCTCACATTTTTTAATGTTTGCTTCAATCAACCAGTTGGCATCTTCTACTGGACTATTCTTCCATTTGACCAACTATTCATAATAGACCTCCCTCCTAGTTCTCTTAGCAATCCTCTGATCTAAAATCTTTTCTACCTAGATCTTTTCTATTGTGGGAATCTGTTGCATCCACTGGACCTCATCTCGATCATCTGCTTCTCATGTTCCATCCATTCTATAAGGATATAATCCCGCTACATTAAATATCGGTGAAATGCCAATGTCCTCCGACAGCTCAATCTCACAAGCATTTGTAGAGAATTTCCTGAGGATTTTACAAGGCCCAATATTTTTCAACTTCAATTTATTATATTTCCCTTGTGGGAATATTTCCTTTCTTATATGGGCCAAAACTTGGTCTCCAACTTCAAAATTTACTTCTCTCCTTTTTTGATCTACTCTGTCTTTGTATCTCTGGTTGCTATTTTGCAGTTGGCCTTTGATTTGTTCGTGCAATTTCTACATTTTTACAGCAAAGTCTTCTGCTCTTGCACTTTGCAATTCAACTTGTCCCAAATATCTTAATTCAAAAATTCCTCCGGGGTGCATTCCATATACTATCTGGAATGGGCTCTTACCATTACTCATGTTCGGTGAATCATTATATGCAAACTCTGCTTGATGTAGAATTTGATCCCACTGACTCTTATGTTCAGTCACCAAACTCCTTAGTAAATTTCCCAAGATTCTATTCACTACCTCAGTATATCCACCAGTCTGAGGGTGATATGATGAACTGAAGGACAAATTATTCCACAGCTTCTTCCACAAATTCCTCCAAAAATATCCTATCAATTTTGTGTCTCTGTCTGAGACTATGCTCCTAAAAAACCCATGCAATCTCACAATCTCCTTGAAAAACAAATTTTCTATGTGGGTAACATCACTTGTCTTGTGACAGGGTATAAAATGTGCCATATTTGAAAACCTATCAACTACCATGAAAATTGAATCATTCCACCTCTGGGTTCTTGGAAATCCCATAACAAAATCCATACTTATGGCATCCCATGGCCTATTTGGAATAGGCAATGGTTGGTACAGTCTTGTATTTTGTTGCTTCCCTTTAGCATATTGACAAATTCTTCATTTTTCAACAAACTTATTCACATCAGATCTCATGTCTGGCCAATAGTATGAAGAACTCAATTGTGCATATGTCTTGTCATGGCCAAAATGTCCATCCAATCCTCCATTATGCTTCTCCTCCAGCAAATTGTCCCTCATTGAGCATCTCAAAATACATAACTGACTCCCTTTGAACAATAATCCTTCTTGGATCGAGTACTCCATCCATTAACTTCTATCCCTCATCAAAGGATTTTCACAAGCTTCATAGGCCTCCTTGAAATCTGTGTCTTCCTTGTACATTTCCTTGAGGTTTTCAAACCCCGAGTTCTCCACTTGGAATTCCTGCAAGATCAAACATCTCCTGCTCAAAGCATTTGCAACTTTGTTAACATTCCCACTAATATACTTAATAACAAAAGTAAAATTTTGCATGAATTCTACCCATTTTGCATGTCTTTGATTCAGATTTTTCTATCTATTTATAAATTGCAAAGCATGATTGTCAGTATACAAAATAAACTCTTTTGGCATAAGGTAATGCCTCCACTTTTTCAAAGATTGTATTATAACATAAAATTCCTTATCATAAGTTGAATACTTCTTCTTAGCGTCATTCAACTTCTCACTGAAATAAGCAATAGGTTTATCATCCTGACTTAAAACTGCACTGATGGCCACTCCACTTGCATCACACTTGACTTGGAAAGTCTTCCCAAAGTCTGGAAAAATTAAGATGGGTTGTTTTGTTATCTTCTCCTTTAACATTTTAAATCATTTCTCAACTTCTTTTGTCCAGTCAAATGATCCATGTTCTTTCTTTATAGTATCCACTATGGGTGCCCAAATACTGCTAAAATCTCTTATGAAATTTCTGTAAAAAATTTCCAACCCATGAAAACTTCTTACCTCAAACACACTTCTTGGAGAAGGCCACTCCTTTATAGCTTTCACCTTCTTTGGATCCATCTTCAATCCATTTGGAGAAATCACAAACCCCAAATACACAAGTTTTGTATTCATAAAAGAACATTTCTTCAAATTTATCAACAGCTTCTCTTGCTGCAACCTCCTCAACACCATCTTCAAGTGTCTCAAATGATCATCCTTAGTCTTTCTATAGACTAGGATATCATCCAAATAAACCATTACAAATTTCTCAATAAAATCTTTAAGCACTTCATTCATTAACCTCATGAATGTCCTTGGAGCATTGGTTAAACCAAATGGTATAGCATGCCACTCATACAACCCTTCATTTGTTTTGAATGTTGTTTTCCATTCATCTCCTTATCTCATCCTTATCTTATGATAACCACTTTTCAAATCTATATTAGAAAAATAACTGGCTCCACTCAAGCAATCCATTAAATCATCCATTATGGGTAAAGGAAATCTATACCTGATGGTTATCTTGTCGATAGCTCTAGAATATTTTCACATTCTCCAGCCATCATCCTTCTTTGGACACAACATTGTCGGTATTGCACATGGGCTTAGACTTTCTCTAATCAACCCTTTTTCCAACAACTCTTGGACTTTCTTCTTGACCTCTTCATTCTCCTAAGGGGTCAACCTATATGATGCTTTATTTGGAAAGCTTGCACCTAGAATAAGGTCAATATGATGACTAATACTTCTGATGGGAGTTAAAGTATGAGGCAATTCATCCACCACAATGTCAACAAACTCATTTAATAATTATCAAATTTCAACAGGAAAATCATTCATGAAATTATTTGTGAGGATAGCTCTCGGCTTACCAATAACATCAAACTACATCTCCTCTTCCTTTTTAACCACTTTCAAGAGCTCCTTCCCACTCATGAGAAGTATACTCAGACTAGCCTCCTTTTCGACTCCCTTATCTTCTAGTGGTAACAACATATGTCTACACCCGTTCTTCTCAAGGGTATAAGTATTATTTCTCTCATCATGTATGACATTTCTATCATATTTCCATGGCCTTCCCAATAAAACATGACAAACATCCATAGGTATGACATCACATAAAACTTCATCCTTATGATTGTCGATATTAAATTCAACTCTACATTGCTTACTTACCATGACTTGATGTCCTTTCTGCAGCCATGACACCCTATATGGATTTGGATGTGCCATCATCTCCAACTTTAGATTTTCCACCATTTCTATGGACACTGAGTTATCAGTGCTTCCACTATATATAATCACCTTACATACCATATATTTTGACTTGCAAGCAGTTCTAAATAGACGCTTTCTTTATATTGGTTGTTGCACCTCCTTTTCCAGCTTCACAAGGGATTTCCTCATCATGAGTGATCTTCCCACTTCAGCAGCTTTTGCTTTTATCTCTATTTCCACGATCTTATGTTGAGCCTCAGTAACGCGGGCTTCTCTAAAACTTGAATTTTTGTTTTCAGGACATTCTCAAGACATGTGTCATGTCTTCCCACAAGAATAATACTTAATTTCTCCTCCTTTGCCTCTTGGGAAATGTCTCCTTCCTCTATATTCTCCTCTTCTAGATCCGCCTCCTCTAGCTATCTGATTTCCAGAGCTACTAGTTTCTTCCCTTGTCTTCTGAAAAATTTCTCTTGTGGTTCCTTTTCCTCGGGTTGGATTCTTTCCCCTATTCTTTTGGCTCTACTTTCTTGCTAGTTTTTCTTCTGTCTTCATGGCTACCTGATAAGCATATTCTACAGTCCTCATTTTCACCATATTAATCTCATCTTGAATTTTGTACCTCAATCCATTGATATACCTAGCAACCTTATCTTCATCATTTTCCCTGTGTCCTGCTCTTATATTCAACTTATAGAATTATTCATTATATTCTTTCACTAACATACCTTTTTATCTCAGATTTTGTAATCTTTTGAACATATTCAGTTGATAATATTTGGGTATGAGTTTAGTTATCATTATATCCCAACTCTTAATCTTAGACTTACCTTTTCTCCTTCTGTCAGCTTGCAACTTGTCCCACCATAAAGTTGCATGTCCCTTCAACCTAGTCACAGCATGCTTTACTTTCTTCCCATCATCAATCTCCTTGTCATAAAAAAATTTATCTAAGGAATTTATCCAGTCAAGCAATTCTTCTATAGCTAGATTACCTTCATACATTGGGACTTCCATCTTTGCCATGGTTCCGAGCTTGAAAATGTTGGGTATGTGTTATATTCTTTGCATGAGTAGTAGTGTTCGAGTTTCTGCGCAGGGGGGTTAGAGGGGGGGGCGCTAGGCCCCCCCGCGCAGGGGTTCGGGGGCAGCGCCCCCGAAATTTTTTTTTTCAGGACGACATATTTCCGGGACCACATGATATTAGGTGGTTTTTTGGCACATGGTTTTTTGCCGATGGTTTTCTATTTCTGGTTAAGGAATTAGGGTTTTGGACTAATCCAGGTCATTGGGTTAGGGTTTTGGATGCCGCTGGCTCCTATATGTATATTGTATTGTAAACAATGTAACACAATGTATGAATATAATATATGCTAGTTTTCCCGGTTTGGGTTTCCAGGTGAAAAATCTATGTGTAATGTTTGTATTTGCCATTGTATCTTTTCTGTTCTTTTCCGAATATCAGTTTACAGTAGATATTGTACAAGGTTAGAATTTACATTTGGTATCAGATCTTTATTGGCTTCAGGGGGACGCCTTTGTCATCAAGGGTTTGGCTCGGGACTGTGATAAGCCTTGTTACAGTGGGAGATCTGCGGTATTGTTTTTCAGGTGAAAAGAAATGGCAAGCAATTCGAAGATGGAGATTGAGAAGTTTAATGGGAAAAAATTTGAACTGTGGAAGCTCAAGATGGAAGATCTTTTGGTGGACAGAGATCAGTGGATCGCGGTAGATCCAGGTACGTCACCTACAGGAACTTCTGCAGATGACTGGAAAAAGACGAATCAGAAGGCAAAGAGCACAATTCGACTGTGTCTCTCCGATTCAGTATTACTGAATGTGTCAGAGGAAGCTACAGCCAAAGATTTATGGGAAAAGTTGGGGAAGTTGTATCAGTCTAAGTCCCTGGTAAATAAACTATTCCTAAGAAATAAGTTGTATAACTTGAGGATGAGAGATGGAGACTCGGTGGCAGAGCATTTGAACACCTTCAATACTATGGTAAGTCAGTTAGTATCTGTTGATATTAAAATTTCAGATGAAAATAAATGTATCAGTTTGTTGTGTTCTTTACCAGACTCGTGGGATAGTCTAGTTGTGGCCATAGGTAGTAATACAACTTCTTTGAAGTTTGAAGAATTGGTCTCGTCCTTGTTGTTGGAGGAGATGAGATGAAAGAATATTGAAGGACATAGCACAGATGCATTATTTGCAAGAGGACGTTCCCAGGAAAGAAATAAATCTAATTTCTCAAGTGGGAGATCTAAGTATAAGGGTAGATCTAAATCTCCTGGAAAGTTTGGAAGGGTATGTTGGAGGTGTGGAAAAGAAGGGCACTACAAGAAGCAGTGTAGATCCAAAGTTGAAAAAAAGAAGGGATATGAAGAATCTTCTTCTACAGAAGAAAAGACCTCCAAGGAAGAAGGAGGGGATGTGTACTTGGCCTCTTCAAGCACACATGCAGATCATGAGGCATAGTTGATTGACTTAGGTGCATCCTTTCATATGACTCCCCACAGGGAGTGGTTCTGCGAATATGAAAAGTATAATGGAGGTAATGTTTTCTTGGGTAATGATTCGACAAATAGAATCATAGGAAAAGGAAGGGTCAAGTTGAGGCTCATAGATGGAAGGATTAGAACACTGTCTGGTGTTCTACACATCCTAGGTATGGCCAGAAATTTGATTTATGTAAGCAAAATGGAAGATGTTGGGGTAAAAACAATTTTTGAAAAGGGAACTTGTAGGATGGTTCGAGGAGCAATGGTGTTGATGAGGGGAGTTTGGTTTGGAACTCTGTATAAGCTGCTAGGAAGCATTATTAGTGATGGGTGTAATAGCTCCATTGTTCCTGATATTGAAGTTGAAGAAGA
>JASDQU010101967.1:184914-221809 GCA_032191745.1 Picea mariana
TCTCTCTCTCTCTCTCTCACCCCTACCCCTCCTCTCTCTCTCACACACACACACCCCTCCCCCCCCTCTCTCTCTCTTTATACCTCCATCCCTCACCCACCCACCCCCCTCTCTCCCACTCTCAATGAGAGAGAGGAGGGGAGAGTGGAGGAGATTGAGAGAGAGAGGGGAAAAGGGGTGTTATTTTACTAATCGGTAAGTGCGGACACAAACAGATCTCCCTAACTTCCACAGGAAACTAGAACAAAACAAAACAGAATACACACGTCGCCTTAAAATTCATCATCATATGAACTAGTTCAGTGAGGTACAAGTGACATACCTTTTAAAAGATGCTTGATCCTCACTAGTGTCATCCTTGTAGCTCCTTCCTTGAGTTTGCAGAATAGTAAGCCTATCTAAGAATCACAAACCAATAAAGAAGGAAAACAAGGATATATGTATTATGATGAAGTCTATGTATATGATCAAGGAATTATACAATAAAAGACGAGATGCTTATATAGGGAAGAAATGTATTACTGTATTAAATGAATAGAAAGTGGAGAATACAACCCATGCATTGATGTTTCAAGGTCCCCTTTCAATGGCCTTTTGCTTCAACACACAGACCTTTGCTCCAATGCCTTGAATGAAGAAGATCCACAATCTGACTTAAAGAACTAAAGCAAATGTCTCAAGCATAATCTGAAGTAGAACTCTCCATACAAATCTTAGCCTATTCAACCTTAGACTTTTTCATGAGAGATCCCTCTTTATATAGTGTGAAAGAGAGATGGATGAGGATATTAGGATGATCCCACTAAATCATAGAAGCGAGTAAGATCCAAACCGATAGGAGGCCACCTCATCTTCTAGAAGATTCAGTTCTAGAACATTCATGAATTTTGACTTTTCCTATGCTTTAAGCATCGTCGCACCCTATGCACAAGTAGCATGCGACGACGTCGCAGTCAAGGTTTAGGGCAGAGTGCGACAATTAGGCATCGTTGCGTCTCATGCATATGGCAGGGTGTGACGACCTTCCTTGATATGGTTTTTGAAAGAGGAAAGCAAATCACTTTTCTCATGGAGAAAGTCTTCTTTTAATATTTTCAGGGAACATTAACACACGTTGTCAGGTGATCACTGAGGTGACCAAAATAATTTGTAACAAGCGGGGGAGAGAGGGGGGGAGGGAGGGAGGGAAAGACAAAGGGAGATGAGAGAGAAAATGGGAGGTAGAGAGATATGGGGTGGTAGGGAGGGAGATGGAGGAAGGTGGAGAGAGAGAGAGAGGTAAAAAGAGAGAAGGGAATTTGAGAGAGAGTGATAGAGGTTGAGAGAGAGAAGGGGAGAGAGAGTGTGTGTGTGTGTGTTACTGGAAAAATCGGTAGGTGCTGACACGAACTAATCTCCCTAACTTCAACAAGAAATTAGAACAAAACATGATAAAATACAAACTTATCCTTAGATTTCTATTGTAATGTATACTAGTTCAATGAGGGATAAATGGCATACCATTTAAATGTTGTTTGATCCTTGATAGTGTTGTCCTTGCATAATCTCAAGGTGTGCGGGATGTTGAACCTATTAAGAAACACAAACCAACAAAGAGAGAGCAACGATATATATATTCCAATGAAACCTATGCATAAGATCAAGGAGTTATGCAATAAAAATGGAGAAACTTTTATAGGGAAGAAATGTATTACTGCATTATATTGATGAAAGTGGAGAATACAACCTATTCCTTGATGTGTCAAGGTCCCATCCGATGGCCCTTTTCCTCAACACACACACCTTTGCCCCAATGCTTTTGATGAAGTGTATACACAACCTAACTTGGAAAGCTAAAGCAAAGCTATCACAAGCACAATCTTCAGCAGAATTATTCATACATAAGCCAACCTAACTTTTCCCATGAGAGATCCCTCCTTATATAGAGTGAATAGGGATGGATGAAGATATTAGGATGATCCCACTAAATCAAAGAAGAAAGTGAGATCCAAACCGATCGGAGGTCACCTCATCCTTTCGAAGATTCCATTCTAGAACCTTCGAGAAATTCACCTTTTTCCTTTGTTTCAACATCATCGCACCCTCAACATGAGCAACATGCGACGACATCGCAGGCCACTATGGTGCAACATGCGATGATTTGGGATCATCACACCCTTAACATTGGCAAGGTGTGATGGTCTTCTTTGATAGGGTTTTCCAATAAGGAAAAGATGATTCCATTTCTCAGGGAAAGTCTTATTTCTTCAATAGCCTTCACGGAACAGAAAAATAGGTGATACACATATCATCAGTAGTCACGGGGGTGATGAAAATAATGTGGAACAGAATGCCCCCCAAAGTATGAATTTGGAAATGTGTAACAACTAAAATACTTTGTAGAATGTGTGTGTCGAGAACAAGGAACACATTAGTCGGAAACCTGTCAACAAACAAGCATTAGCATAATAACATACCATTTACTGAGGTAGGCATTCCCATACTCAGAATACAAGTGACCCTAAGTATAAGTGTCACGTGAATAATGGCCACCAATTATACATTTTGGATCCATGTCATTATGATTCAACATAGCCACGAGAAATACATTGTGGATCTATGCTATAAAGACTCAAATTTGGACATAGCCACGAAAAATATATTGTGGATATATGTGTCAGTACAGACTTATGAATACTCCATCACAACCTGGATCCATGTGACAACATCCAGGGTCTTCATTTCCATCATCTCGAAGTATGAATCTATCCATGTGATTACAGATGTTGAAGTCGAACATGGTAGAAACCACTTGATTACTGGTCATTAATGAATATTGTTAACAAGTGTGAGGGAAATCACCATTTATGTCAATGACCCCCAAGGTACTCTAGTACAATCCAACGAATGTGAATTAATGAGTTGAAGTCGAACACTCGATGGAATTTTCCAATCAAGGGCCAATGATGTGAACCCACTGTTGAAAACGAGGAAACCTGCCATTGAGGCATGCATGCTCCAAGGTACTAAATGATTTCTAAGTCTAATTCCTAGAAAATGAGTTGAAGTCGACAAGAAAAGACTCACCATAGGAGGGCCTTAATGTATCCCCCATCAATGACACGAAACATGTAACAGATTTGAAGTAGATCAGAGTATAAAGTGATTCAGGACTGACTCAGTGAAGGTCAACATGGTAAGAGTTTGAGGACTGCAGATGGTCGACTCGATAGAAAGCTTATTTCGATTGAACTTCTCTTGAACATATGAACGACGCGACAATTGTATTGGCAGCATTGACTCAAGGAGGACCAATATACAGACTTGCGTATGATCAAACGAGAGAAAAATGGATTTAACAACCCAGATACAACAATGAAAATGGGTGTCATGTTCAAGAGCGACTTACTGGCACTAACACAAATACAGATATACATTTCTTTCCAAATTTCCCCCCACCATTTCTAGAGAGTACCTCTTTATTTTTACACAATCTTGAGGAGCATAACATATGCTTGAAATGTAAGCTCATCCTTAGGATGAGTCCCTCAGAGTATTTTTAACGAACCCTGGGAAGGAGTGGTTCGATCCCATATGGGCCTTCTCCGTGAAGTTGGTGCTCTTCCTTTCCTCTCTCTTTCTATAGCAATTTTATTCAATTTTTATGGTCATTTATGAGTTTTATGGACAAATTTCCAAAGGGAAAAGCGCCTCCAAATTGTCACAGGATCTCTATATCAAGAACTGTGATGATCTGGGATCGTCATAGGGGTTACACGAATGAAGTGCGACGATGTCACACTATGCTAAACCTATGACCTGCGACGACCACAACTCAAAAAGAAAAAAGAATAAATGAACTAGGGAAGCCCACAATTTCATATTTTCAATGAACTAACTCATCTTTAAATGTTCTTTGATAGACTTTCCACAGTTCAAGATGCTCAAATGGTGGGAAAGAGAACACGAAGAGGAAGATTATATTGCGGCGAATGACCCCAACACAGTTACGAAAATCCGGGAGTGCAACTTGCTTAAGTTCTTCAAAGTGCAGGGCATGAGGGCCCAATTAGTTCTATTAGAGAACTTAGTCCGAATGTGGGACGTGAATGAACAAGTTTTCCATGTTGGGGTACATACACTCACTTTAGAGATTGTTGATATCTATTTTTTGACTGGTTTATCTCGTCATGGGTCTTGAGTGTCATTATCAGGAGGCATGGGAGAAGTTGAGCCAATGGATTACTATGTCGCGCAACATTGCTCGGTTGGTATGGAGAAACATAGTGGTAAGGTTCCAATAAAGAATGTCCTCGACTTGTCTTTGAGGGCCATACTCTTTACCATCACCCATGTGGTCGGGAGTGCAGCTCCAAACTTGGCTTTGCAGGGTCAGTTTCAATATGTCATTGAGTGCATGGAGCCTCGAGTATTCAACTAGTGTGAAGGCCTCCTCAAGAATATGAAAAAATAGTTAAAAAAGTGCAAGACTGTTCAGCTGAAACAATTTAGGTATGGATCAATTTTGGTGTCCCTTTTCCTAGAAAGGATCCCTCTGCTACGTCTTCAAAATGTGGATTGGGGTGTGCCTGCTCCGCGGGATGCTCTCATGAGGAGGTGGGTCGACTTGATGGCACGCCATGGTGGTGTCCCAAATGTTACATATGGGCCTACCTTTTTCCAGTGCCTGGGAGATCAACTTATCATGATCGTGGATTATGCTTATGTTGGGTCTTATTTCTGTCGTGATCCCGACTTGGCACTACCTGAGGGTGCACATTGAGGAGGCATAAGTAAAAAATAATTTTTCATTATATATTGTTTTTGGCATTTTTATTATGAAATTTTTATGTTATGTATCCGAGACTAATCAAAAGCTCTCAAAATGCAGATGTGGCACCTTTCAAACCTCCAGGATCATCTCCAATCCATAGACGTGGAGAGGTAGGTGCAGCGGTAGGTCGATGAGTAGCGGCTGAGGATCTCGAGGAGATCGAACACAACCTCGAGGGATTGACTATGGACATCCCTGAAATTATTGTATATGAGTCGCCTTGACGCTACCAACGACATATTGTTGGTGTTTCAGCATCTATTTGTCGACTGCTTTGTCGGGTAGCACGGGTAGTAGTTTGTTATCATGAGTAGCATCCATGATATATATGTATATGAAGCTATGTGCTTCACTATTTTGGTCTCAGGATACACTTTTTGTAACTTTTTGTGTTATAATACAAAACTTCTACCGTCTTACTTGTTTTTATGTGTTTGTGTGTGGATTTATAAATTGTGCAAATGTCTATCTAAAACATAATTGGCTAAATCATCTCTTAATGTATTTAGATATCTAGGAATGTGTTGATATTCAATGTAATCAAAATTCCTTTCCAAGAGGCGAATTCTCAAGTATACTCGTAATAGTGTAGGACTTTTGATGGAATAGATGTTGCTTAATTGCAACACCACAAGTTGAGAATCGAGTCCTACAATTAGATGACAAATACCAACTGAAATGGTGTCAGTCAATAACTCAATGACCGCACTATATTCCGCAATGTTATTAGTTGCACAACCCAAGAAAATACCGTGTATAGATTGCCCATACAGCAGACGCGATATTTTGAGTACTGTGAATAGCACCATCAACAAAGCCAATATAAGGTAGAGAGAACGCTGACATCTAGAAACCAAGCACAAGGAAAGCAGTTTGAGGGAAGAAAAAGAAACGACAAAAGGCACACTAGAATATGATACATTAAAGTACAAAGCACTCATGCAAAACATTTTAAGCATAGTAATTATTTAGGTAAAGCCCATTTATGGGTTCACCCAAAGGGATTCCATCGTAATCAACCAACTCGTAAGTCCCTTTCTTTAATACTTGTTTAAGGATATAGGGACCATGCCACATGGGCTCGAATTTACCTACCCCCAACAAGTCATGATCTTAGTCATAAAGGAGAACCAAATCGCCTTCAGAAAAAACCTGAGGTTTAACATGTTTGTTGTATTGAGCCTTAACGGGTTTCTTTTGGGTTTCTATTACTAACGCAGTATCATGACGAGTCTCATCTAATTGCATTAAATACAACAGATGTTCTTCTTCTGCTGTGGTGTTGGGATAATTCACAAGCAGAGAATTTCGCTAGCCTAATTAAGTTCCCGTGGGATAAGGCAGAAAAGTGAACTAGGGGACATCTTTCGCATCTCTGCATAAGTTGATCTTATGAATATATATTTCCAATGTTCATGTCAAATTATGCACATACTATATTCCATGGATTTTGTGTACTTAACTTAGAAATGTGTCATTGTAATAGATCCAAAGGTATATTGAGTAAGCAACAACTTCCCCATACCATTTTTTGTCTTTGACATCTAAAGAAGGCAAAATGGATTAGGGCCCCTCCTTTAATTTTCAGATTGTTAAACCTCTAGAGACTGATCTTTGAGTTGATCACATAACTTAGAATATTTTTCATGTAATAAGTCTCTAACACTCTTCTTAGATCTCATCAGGCCTTAGAAGTTTCTTTTGAGCTCTTGTTCTAACCTTTTTGAGCAAATATTTTTGCCTTATCACGACCTTCAAAACTTGTAAAATTTTCCTTTATCACATTGCAGAAAAACTTATGGCGGTGTGATACATCACATGAAAGTTTGTTTTGGTGAAATATACTGCATTGCACAAAAACTTGTTTCTCTGTGACATGGAAAGAAGGAAATGTGGGATATTGGAGAGGTATGTGACTGGTATGTCACCAAGAAGGGAACATACATAAGAGATTTTGGAACTAAAAAGCTCCTCATTTTCTTCCCAAGTTCATCCCTGACAAATTATCCCTCCAAGAGATCACATATCAAACACTTGTACATGGAGTTGGAGCGGCTTTGGTGCAAGACAAGAAAGACCCCTGGCCTTCACTACCATTATATCCTATGATTTCAAGGACATCAAGGCAATGACAGAAGTAGAAACCTTGGATACCTTCTATTTTGAGGAGGAGGAATTCTAACAACATGACCCTCTAGATGTCGTCATCCAACATTATAGTACATGCAAGTACATATGGCCTTATCAAAATGAGGTGTGGCAAGAAGAGGAGCTTTGTAGAAGAGTCGTTTCATTAGATGGTCTTATTTTCATCTTGGGAAGTGAGTCCAAGGCAATAAAATAATGATAAGAAAGGGAGCAATTAGAGAGGGAAAGAATGGAAAAGGAAGTTGCAACTAAAGAAACAACCAAAAAAAGAAAGGCTACAAAAGGAGGTTGAAGCATTGAGACTTCAGCATGTACAGGAGGAAAAAATAAGGAAAGAGGCCAAAGCTTTAATGCTTCAACAAGAAGTAAAAAAGAAAATACATGAAGGAGAAGAGAGAAAGAAGATGGAAGAAGGATGAGAGACAATAAAAAAACAGGAGGAAGAAAAAATCATAAAAGAAGAAGAAGAAGAGAGATTGAGAAAAGAAGAAGATGACAAGAAGAGGAGGAAGAAGCACAAAACACAGATCCCGTGGATATTGTCCCTTCCGAAATTTCTTTCAACACCCCAGGAACTGCAATGATCGGAGGTCACTACCCACCATGAGATCTTGGATTGGGTGCATTCACCCCTTCCAAATCAGAGAGAGTGGCATTCTGAATTCTTTGATTTTTTACAAAGTAATGTGAAAGATTGTGAAACAATCCCACAAGAAGCTAAAGTTACCAAGAGTCCCAACACTCATGGTGTCTACTAAAACCCCCCTTATGGTCAACACCGGGGGAGACCTTGTCACCATAGCATCAGTTGGGTTAGCATTCTCATAGGATTCATACGTAAACACTAGAAATATAGCCCATGAAATTGAAGAATATAAATCAACGATCCAAGTACTAGAGAGTAGGAAGTCACTCGCAACAAAGATGACAAGACTAGTCTTAGAGAATTTAGAACCTACACCTTTGAATTACAAGATGAGCTTGGAATGACTTAGAGACAAATGTACACAAGCCTCAAATAATTTCAATATTTGTCCATGCAATTACTCACATTACTTGACAAGGTGAAGGATCAAAGGGTACTTCTTTATGGAGTTTAACTCACCATGGACAAGCTAAAGAAGTGGCAGAAAAAATACAAGAACACACATGAAGTCTTGCCAAAGATGACCAAGAAGGAAAACTAGTTAAACTATGCATCCTTGGCAAGTTTCTAGTCAACTAGCACAATTGCTAGACAAGGGCTTCTCTAGTGGAGTGAAAAGTAGATATAAAAATAGAATATGCACTATAATCTTAGCAAGAATAGCATATATACATTTGTCATCCTTTATTTATATTTTACAGTCTTCAAGAAAAAGTCAGAGTCTTTTGAACTTAAATACATTATCTTTAATACAAGAGAAATCAATGGGATTTAAAGAAATTATTTGGTTTTCAAGCCGGTGGGCTCGAATCTCATTGTGTTTACCAAATAGAGTTTCCAATTTTCCCCAAGCTCCATATGGATCATCAATTCATTGAAAGTGAAACTGCAAATCAATAGACATGGGCATTCTAATTTATCCATGTGCTTCATCATTTTTATTATCCCATTTTTTTTTCTTTGCGACACCAGTGGGAGTAGTACATTTTCCCAAGGTAATCCGATAAATTCCTTTACTTCATAGTATATCCTCCATATAGGATTTCTGTGAGAAGTAGTATGAACTGGTAAGAAAAATATTACTTGGACTAGCCATATTAAAATAAGTAGGTAATATGGCTTCAAAAGTATAAACTTGCTATCTGGATGGAAATCTCTCGGAAATATAGACAATTTCAAGAAAAAGGGAACAAAAAACAGACTTTGATTGTCAGAGTTGTTCCATTTTTAAGAAAGACATAAAGGTAACCAAAGTGCATCGTGGTAAGTAAAAATTGGCCCACATGGTGATGGATACACAATGAGGTTGTCGATTTTTAAAAAATCATTACTTCTCTAACTTTGCATATAAGTTTACTTTTACAAATAAGTTATTTTTACATGAAGTCATTCACTTTTATAAAATAAGAAATAATCACTTTTACAATGAAATTACTTTATAAATTAAAGTTTCATGCAAAAGGTAGCTTAAAAAAAACATTAAAGTTACTTTATAGTGATTCATTTTTATAATTTAAGTGAAATGCACTTTACAACGAAGTTATGTGATAACTTGAAGTTGCATGATTTTTTTTTAAATGTAACTTAACGAAAAGAAAGACTTGAACTCAAAACCGCTTAGCTAATACAAAATATATAGAAAATGTTTGGAAGAGGGGGACTTTAATTTTGTTTTTTGTTTTTTGTTTTTTGTTTTTTGTTTTTTTCTCTTTACCTCGAAGTGCTTGCTTACCCCCAAAACCCTTGTTTTTGTTTGCATAAAAATTCAACACAACCACACACAAAAACAAGTAGAAACTTGAAAAAAAATCAAATCCAAAACTTAACATTATCGGAGTGAGATCTCAATTAGCCTACTTGGAAACTACAAGCTTCCTCTCTTTTTTTGATTTTTTACATCACATAAAGCACAGAGAAAATAACATACACGGAAAAGGAAACACTTTCGTCTTTATTTATAATTTTTCAAGATCGCACAAAGCGCACAACAAAGAGAATATGCATACTAGAAAGGGTGCCAAACTAGGAATATAAAGAGAAAAGAAAAAAATATTAACACAGTATTAAAAAATATTTAAAAGGCATAATGAAACTTTGTACCTCTGGATCTGACAAAAACGGTTGTATCTTAAGCAAAAAAAAAATTCTCGGCTGAAACAAAAAGTGTTTCCAATTGAAAGTATAACCCATAAATCTTCTAATGCACGCAGTGGCATAGATTCATGTTATTGATCAAGAATGGGAGTGGGTCTTCATATAGGCTCTGATACTATGTTTGACAAAATAGGGTATTTCCACATAGGTCAAATACCTTAAGCAATTTATCACATTAACATATCAAAGATCTGTACACCAATGTTTTATGTGGTTAAAAACCTCAAAGAAGGAAGTAGTCCAGAGCCATGGCTAATGAGGCCACTTGAGGCAATATATTAATGCAAAAGAAAAGTATTTTTCATAAGAATGTATCAAAATCAATCTTCAAAAAATGGCCTTCCATGCTCTATAAATAGATATCATGGACCAATCGAGTGTTAAGCCACTAATCAATATAGTCGTTAGAATCGAGGAGAATATGAACCATCAATCACTTTATGTCTAGAACATGTCATAGTTGTCATTTTACATAACTACAAATGCATCTAATGCATACTAAAGAAACACACTAAACACACATCAAACCAAGTTGATCTTAAGTAACTCATAAGTGTAAGTTTAAACCTTTATAGTATAGAAATACACACACATATTCTTTATAAAATAGAAAGGAAAACGACAACATTCACTCAGAGTACTCAAAAATTTGCCCTGGAAACCCTTAAACGAGAAAACCAGAAAAATGTTTAGATTTGCACCTTTAATTCTCATTATATTAACTTCACCATTTGCAATACAATATATATGTGATTTTGTGGCATCCAAAACCCTAATGTGTTCACCTCGATTAGATTCCTTAGCTGAAACTATATTACAATGGACCGAAAATTTGTTGGCCAAAAAAACACCCAAAAACAACCCCAAAATTATTTTTTTATGGGGCTTTGCCCTCAAATTTCGAAATAGGGGGGACCTTTTGGCCCCCCCAATGATGCCTTGACACAAAGTACAACTCAAGTGGTTAACCATGCAAAAAATATAACACATACACAACATTATCCCACTTGGTGTTTTCTTTGCATACAAGGGGCATGCAGATTACTCGATCAAGAATTTAGGGCATCAATTCCCATCATTTATCTACACCAATAGAAATTCCCAGTACTAACAAACTTCATTGATAAATTTGCAACATTCCTTAAAGTGTCAACCTTCACCAGTAGCACCTTCTTGTCTTAAACCATGTCTCTCACAAAGTGATATTGAACATCAATATGCTTTGTTTTAGAATGATAAGCAGGGTTCTTTGCTAGAAATATTGCACTCTAAATGTCACAATCTAACCATACAACTTGTTGTACAAAACCAATACATCAACACAATCTATGTGACAATGCAACTTCCTTACTTGCATGAGTGGTTGCCATGTATTCATCTTCTATAGTTGAGAGTGCAACTAGAGACTATTTCTTGCACATCCAACTAATTGCACCTCCAAATGGGTTAAAAACATAACCACTTGTATATCCTTTGTTATTTAGATCTTTATCCTAGTCTACATCAAAAAATCCATGTACATCTAACACTTTGTCTAGTCTGAGTCTTCCTTGGTAGCATATTGCATAATATGAAGTGCCATGCAAATACCTAAAAACCCTCTTTACAATTGTCATTGCTCATTTTTTGGTTTTGACGTATACCTGCTCAAATCTCCCACTGCATGGGAAATGTCCAATCTAGTACAAACCATTGCATACATCAAACTTCCAACAACACTAGCATAAGGAACACGAGACATGACATCTTCTTCTTCATGCGTCTTAGGACACTGATCTGTAGATAACTTTACACTTGCAAGAATAAGAACCTTGTCCAATTTCCATTCTTGCATAATACCTCTGCAATATTATATCCACGTGATGTGTAAACTATCATGGATATTTCATTGGACAGTTTGTCACAACAAATCTAATAAAGTATTGAAATCTTTATGGTGAAGGTTAATTTCTTTTACATCTCATTATATTCTTTAATTACTAGTTGTTTGTTTAAAATGTAAGAAATAGTTGAAATGTGAAAAATAGAGAACATAAATAAATACTCACATACCATCCACAAATAAACACAAGATATAACCTGGGAAACCCAATATGGGAGAAAATCCAGCGAGAATGTGAGGCCACCCGACTCTATTTTCTTCAAATGCAAGTACAAAAAAATAGGCACTCTCAGTGGAGCTTCCTTTTGACACTATGGCATGCATGGTTGACCCATGATCTCTCTTCCTCTATTATGCTCTCAAAACACCACTCCAAGGTTCTCTTCTCATTTATGGAATAAATGCAATGCTAAAGAATGCAACCCCCACTCCTCCTGGCAGTTTGGTATTTAACATCGCCCAATAGGAAACTAGGGGTAGGGTTTTAACTTCTTTAACCCTCAATTGTAATAAGATTTTGGACTTTCTAGATTCTTCTTGAAATTACATATGTGGCTAGCCCCATATGCATGAGTAATGGGGGCTAACGTGCCATCCACTCGTACCATGGTGGTCAACACGGTAGGTCAACTTGTGAAAGGCATAATTTTTGCATATGCGCTCTGATTGATGCAATTTTAGCATCGTTGGAAATATCTTGATGTCTAAAATAGCCTTAAGAGGTCCTAGCACCATTTGCGAAAGTTTTGACCCCAAAAAATGTCATTTGATGCCTCAAAATGGATCTGAAAGGTTTCAAACCCCAAGTTTCCAAACTAGGACCTGCCATTAAAATGACCCTGCAAACTGTTTCCTCCAATTTTCCCCAAAATGAAAGCATCAAGATAGATGAAAATTAATATAATGATCCAATATAGATCATACCTCTCCATTTAGGGAGGCTTTTGGTCCCCAAAATCTTTACTGAATGAGGTGAGGAAATTTTTCCTCTACCTTCTCCCTATAGTACCACTTTGCATTGCCTGGAAGTTGTCCTTTCAACCCAATCTTCCAAAGATCATGTTGACCCTATCTTGTAGTTTTGAACTGCTTCTGGAAAACTGTGTCCTTTTCCAACTCTGCTTGAGCATCTGGTGAAGTCCTCTAAGGAATTTAGGACCTACTCCTCCTCTTGATCCAACATGGAAGGCTTGTAGAGTTTGAGATTCTCCATATTCACTACCAAGCAAATGTGCATGTATGGGGGTAGAATGTGTTTGTAGGAATTATCTACCACCTTCTCCAATATCTTGAAAGGTCCATACTGCATAGCCTTGATATTCTTACCAAGATCATGTAGTCATTCCTTGTTCAATTATAGCCAAACTTTGCCTCCCACTTTGAATGACTTCTCAGTTCTATGTTGATCATGATTGTCCTTGTATTTTTCCTATGACTTCTTCAGCATCTCATGTACTTGCAAATGGATTTTCCTAATATTCTCAACAAAAATAATTCTCTCATTGCATCTCATGTGATTTCCTCCCTCACTCCTCCTTGATGTCCATATACAACATCCAAGAGTGTGGAAAATATCCAAAGCAAGTTTCAAAAGGTGACTTACCAGTAGTAGTGTGGATTGTTCTATTATAATAGTGTTATATGTAGATCATAATTTGCACGAAATTCATGCTGACTACTTATGTCTAGCCATCTATCTGTGGATGGAATGTTGTAGATCTCTTCAACTTAGTATCCATCTTCTCCCACATTGTAGTCCAAAATTCACTGAGAAATCTAGTATCCATGTCTGAGATGTTGCTCCCTAGTATCCCAAAGTGCACCCAGACCTATTCAAAGAACATGTTTGTTACTTCTTTTCCTTTGATAGTCTTTTTATAAGGCATGAGAATGTGATTCTTGCCGAACCTTTCAACTACCACAAATAGATAGTCGTGTCCCTTCCTGGTTGTTGGTAAACCTCCCACAAAATCCATGGAAATGCTTCCCCAAGGTCAAGTGGGTACAATTAATGGATGGTATAGACCTTGATTCATGTTACTAGGATTGTTGGTACAACAAAGTATACATCCTCTAATATATCGTGCTACATCTTCTTGCATTCTAGGCTAGTACATATATCTCTATAAGTTTCCAATTGGCTTCCCAACACCAAAATGTCCTACAACCTTGGAGGTGTGAGACTCTTTGATAAGATGCAGTCTTTCACCTTTAGGAACATAGAGCTTGTTGAGCTTGTAGAGTAACCTATTTTGGAAATGATAGTCAACCTTGTTGTCACCTTCTTCTATATGAATTTGGCCTTGTAGTTGTTGAAACACCTCCTCAAAGTCCTCATCTTTTGTGTATGCCTCTCTATATGCATCATGGGTAAAAGGATCCATGTGCATCAGAGTTATCAAAGTTGTAATATTGGATGTGGGTGGCCTTGAAATCATGTTTCTCAACCTTATGTGCTACCCTTCTTATACTTAATGACTAGATGAAATTGTTGTAAAAAAACCATCCACTTGTGGTGTCTGGTTTGTTGTAGCTTTCTATGGGCTTGCAAATACTGTAGTAGCTAGTGATCTGTGTGGATGATGGTCTCCTTTCCCATATGATAGTGCTTTCACTTCTTGACAACTTGAACCAGGGCATGAAGTTCTTTGTCATATGTAGGGTAGTTGAGAACTACCCCATGAGATAGTTCATAATGATAGCATACACGCCTTCTTCCTTGCATCAAAACTACTCCCATGGCATTCCCACTTGCATTTGTCTATACTTCTAAAGGATTTTGCAAGCTTGGTAACGCAATAACTAGTGTTTGACTAATCTTTATTTTAACTCATCAAAAGTCTTTTGTTGATTCTCCCCCCATTGGAAAATCATACCACTTGACTTTATGGTGTGGAGTGGTGCAACTACCACTGAAAATGAAGCTATGAACTTTTGCAAGTATTTTGTTTCCCCAAAAAATCTTGTGACTCCAATGACATTTGTATGAACTAGCCATTTCATGATGGCCTCCATCTTTGCGGGATCTATCTAGAGATCCCATCCACCCTTCACATATCCCAAATACACCAAATATTGCTGAGCAAACTCACGTTTCTTAAGGTTAGCCAACAACTGCTACTTCTTCAGAGTCTGTAACACTTGCATGAGATGTGAGATGTGTTCTTCCCAAGTAGCACTATAAACCAATATATCATTCAAATAGACTATAATAATTTAATCTATGTATGGGGGTAGTACAACATTCATGAATCTCATAAATGTATCTAGTGCATTACATAAAACAAATGGCATGACCAACCATTCATACAAACCTTGCCATGTTTTGAAGGCAGTCTTCCAGATGTCTTATTCCTTGATGTGTACCTGGTGGTATCCTAATTTGAGATATAACTTGATGAAATATTTGGTATGTTGCAATTGATCTAACAAATCATCGATCCTGGGTAGAGTGTATCGTTTTTTCAGTGTAATCATGTTCAATTATCTATAGTTGATACACTTAGCAAGGTCCCATCCTCATTTTGTATAATTATGATAGGTGATCCACAATGTGACGTGCTTGGTCGAATCACACCCTACTGCAACAACTACTACAACTGCTTCTTCACTTCATTTACATCCACAATGGGTTGTCTATGTAGCCTGATAATCGATAATGGGGAGTCTTGCAATAACTACATTTTGTGCTCCACTTCCCTATTGGGTGGTATCCTTTTAGGCTCCTAGAACACTCTTTTATATGTTTGTAGTAACTCCCCCAACTGATGTTTCTGCTCTTTAGGACACCCCTCTAGGGATGCCTTTACTCTTATCGACTCATCCTTGGTCTGATTTACTCTTAAGAAAAGTAAAACATAATTCTTACTAGAACCAATTAACTTCTTGGCTTGATTAGCACTTACCACTGAGATCATTGACTTATCTTTATGCATGTTGATGATATGGGACTTCCCATCATTGATTAGACGATATTGGTTGGCTCTTCACATGAATATTGCATCCCTCATATACATGCAAGGGATTCCAAACGCTACTCCACATACGTCAAGGCATACTACGTCCAATTCCACTTCATCAATAAAATCAACACTTACAACAAATTTAATATTGCATTGTTTCATTACCTTGATCTCTACATCCTTGTTTACCCACCCCAATGGATATGGGATAAGATGATCACGGACCTCCAATCCAAGCTTTCTTACCAAATCCGTTGCTATGAGATTAGCCTATGATATAGAGTCAAACATGGCATCTATCTTGGTCTTGTTGACCTAGATATTGATGTGGAAGAGTTGGTCATATCCTTCTCTTCCTAATGATGAAGGATACTTAGATTCACCTCCTTCTGCATTGATGTGCATATAATCTTCTCATCCACATCAGAGCTGATTTCAATTTAATTGCTCATATTCATGGCTAAAATATTCTTTTTCTTTACATCCTTCTCGTGGTTCTTCATGTTCAACTCTAGATGTTGTTTCCATCACTTTTCCTTAGTGTGCCCATCAATATTTCAATGGTTGCAATGGTTTATAATATCATTTCATTGGTGTGTAGTGGATATCATCTTCTTATCCTTTCCCCATTTCCACTTATTCTTCCCCTCCTTGGAAGCTTCATGGTGTTCTTTTTGCTTGGAAATCTAGTGTGCAATCAAACATACCTTCGACCATACCTTTACCATGTAATGCTCAAATGCCCTTCTCTTTGATATGTGCCAATGTTTGTTGTCACAACATTGTCTTTTCTCTAGAGACAATAAGGGTTCTATCTTCTTCATTTCCACCCTCAGGAATAACAGAATTGTTACACCCATTAGCGATAGTGCTTCCCAAGAGCTTGTACAAAGTTCCATTATGAACTCCCCTCAGTAACACAATTTCTGCTCGAATCATTTTGTAGGTTTCCTCTTCAAACACAATATGTATACCTACATCGCTCATCTTACTTACAGATATCAAGTTTCTAGCCAAATATGGAATATGCAAAACCCTAGGGAGTGTTTTAATCTTTCCATCCTTGAGCAACAACTTGACTTTTCATTGTCCTGTGATTCTGGTTGCCGAGTCATCTTCTAGAGAAACTTCACCTCCATTATATTTTTCATATTCACAAAACCATTGTTGTGGGGAATCATACGAAAAGAAGCACCAAAATCAATCATCCATACATCATGATTTGCATGTGTGCTTGAAGAATCCAAATACACTTCCCCTCCTTCCTCCGAGGAGGTCTTCCCTTCTATGGGAGGAACACCATCGAATCCCTTCCCTTTATCAACACTTTTAAATCTACAATCCTTCTTGTAATGTCCGGTTTCGCCACATTTTGAACATTTCCTTAAGAATTTTTATGGAGATTTAGATCTACCTCTATATTTAGATCTCCCACTTGAAGACTTGTTTTTATTTTTATCCAAGGAACAATCTCTTACAAATAAGGCATTTGTGCTCTAACTATACATAGTTTTCCTCCTGATTTCTTCTAACGACAATTATTAAATCATGTTATCAAACTTTAATGTGGTTGCATTACTGCCAATAGCTACAACGATACTATGCCATGAATCTGACAAAGAATAGAGTAAACTAATGCACTTATCTTCATCAAAAATTTTAAAATTGACAAACAACAACTGACTTACCATAGTATTGAAGACATTTAGATGCTCTTTCACCGAGTCTCCATCATCCATCCTTATGAGGTATAGCTTCTTCCGAAGGATACGTTTTTTATCATGGACTTAGACTAATAAAAATCCCCTAACTTATATAATGCCTTGGTTGTAGCTTCTCTTGAGACATTCAGTAACACTAAATATATGAGACACAACCAGAATGTGCTCTTTTCCTTCCTATCTAACTTTTTCCATTCTTTTGTTGGCATACTCGTAGGTGTAGTACCAGGATCCACAATGACCCATTATACTTTATCTACCAAAATATCCTTCATCTTCAACTTCTATAGATCAAATCCCATTAAATTTCTTGATCTTGATTTTAGAACTACTCGTCATTCTCTTTCACCACAAGAATCACCATTATAGAGCTCCCACTGAAACCAAGTTTATCACATACCCAAGATAACTGAACCCTTAACGAAAAAGGCATCCCCCTTAAGCCAATAACTGGTCTTATACCAAATGTAAGTTTTAAACCTCTACAATATAGCAACTCACACATAAATTCTTTATAGAACATAAAGGAAAACAATAGCATTCACTCACAATACTCATAAATTTACCTTGGAAACCCTTAACCGGGAAAACCAACAAAAAGTTTAGAATCGTACCTTTAATTCTCATTGTATTAACTTCACCACTTGAAATACAATATATATGATTCTATGGCATCAAAAACCCTAATTTGTTCACCTTGATTAGATTCCTGAACCAAAATTATATTACGATGGGCCAAAAAGTTGTTGGCCCAAAAACCATAGAAAAACGGACCAAAAACAACCCAATTTTTTTAGGGCCTTCGCCCTCCTTTCCCAAGCACAATGTACATCACAAGGGGCTAACCATGCAAACAATACAACACATACCCAACACTAAGTGTCTAAATATCCTCACAAGTTTCTCCTATATAATACAAGTTAATAATCCATGTATAACAAAACACCTATTGTGAACAACAAAATTTTTACTAGTTTCTGAACTTGAGTACCACACTTTTGCTAATATTTCTATGTCAAGTTTGATAGTAACTAACTCTAATAAATTTATACAAGTAGGAACGATTGAATGGACTTTCAAATTTCCTTGACTTCATATTCAAACTTTGATTGAAGATAATTCTAGAATTATCTCCTTACCATGGATACAACATTTTGAATGAACTCTTACTTGGTTGCCTTGTGTACATTTGAAACTATCACTTTGGCATGTTCATATGATTAAGAAATGTTAATAAGTTGTCTACCAATAACTCCTTGTCTAACTAGCAATGCTAGAGAGTTAGTCTCTACATCTCTGCATAAGTTGATCTTATGAATATATATTTCCAATGTTCATGTCAAATTATGCACATACTATATTCCATGGATTTTATGTACTTAACTTGGCAATGTGTCATTGTAATAGATCCACGGGTCTATTGAGTAAGCAACAACTTCCCCATACCATTTTTTTGTCTTTGTCATCTGAAGAAGGCAAAATGGATTAGGGCCCCTCCTTTAATTTTCATATTGTTGAACCTCCAGATACTAATCTTTGAGTTGATCACATAACTTAGAAGATTTTTCATGTAATGAGTCTCTAACACTCTTCTTAGATCTCATCATGCCTTAGAAGTTTCTTTTGAGCTCTTGTTCTAACCTTTTTAGCAATTATTTTTGCATTATCACGGCCTTCAAAACTTGTGAAATTTTCCTTTCTCACATTGCAGAAAAACTTATGTCAGTGTGATACATCACATGAAAGTTTGTTTTGGTGAAATATATCGCATTGCACAAAAACTTGTTTCTCTGTGACATGGAAAGACTTAATGAAATTTCAAAAAACTTAGTATATATTAACTTTCAAAGTTTTTGTCTCTTGGAACACATCGCATCATTTGAAAACTTTTGAGGCTACAATACATCACAAAGAAAATGGTTTTCATTACGACATATTTCTCCTATTGAAGTTATCATCCTTTGAGACGTATCACACTCGAAAAAAAAATTCCTTATGACAGACTACATCTCTCAAAATTTTGAAGCTCCGTGACAACTTCCCTTTATCGCACCCATGCAAAAATTCTCTTGTCGTCATATGTTTCCTTTGTTGCATGCTGAGAAACTTTCCCAAAGTGCGATATGTCGCGAGCTCGACAAATTTCTCCAAGTCACTCCATTAATCCTTTATTGCGCCCAACCAAAACTTCCACATGCACGACACACTTGATTTGATGTGTTAAAATTATTGGAAAGGAGCCAAAAACATCAGTTTCATTTATAAAAGGACATTGGCTCGTTTTTTTTACAACTCTACCTCCTCCTTAAACATGTCGACATTGTAGAATTACCAAGCACATGGGTATTCACAAAGTCACCGTGAAAGTCGCATGAATCTTCACTGAAGCTGCCATTTTTCATTCTTGCATCTCACTCCAATCTGGTACAAGCTAGATTTTTTTGTTTGTATAACCCTCCAATTGGATAAAAGGAATCCACCATACCTCCTCCACTCTTGTCCCACTGCCACTTGGCCATTGAACCTCACAAATGACAAAATAAAAATATAAAAAGAATAAAGAGGGAAACTTCCCCTTTCCTGCCAACCAACTCACTCCAAATTTCATGATTTCCAAGGGTAGTGGGTAATCCCCCTTTCCACCAAGGAATTTTCTTTATTATTATCCCTATGCACCTAAATCACATCCAATAGAGTCCTCGAACCCTAATCTTTCCACTTGAAACTTTTAGAATTGTAATAGCCAAATGATGATGTGCCATTTCAATTAGGCGCAGACACCCTATAACTATACCTTTTATCCCACATAAATCAATCGTTTGTATGCCTGAATGTTCTAAGCAATTGAACCCTCGAGATTTCCAAGCATACAAAAAATAAAGCCTCGAATTTGATGTTTGTCTCAAACCCTACTTTAAAATCATTCTCATCCAAAAACAAATAAAACCCATGGAGAACGATTTTCCCTTTTCCCCTCTTAGACTCATACCAATGCCAAGGAATATGAGAAACAAATTTTCTTGATCATAGCATACCTCCATTTCATGTTGCCTCTTTTGCAAGAGGAATACACTAAGACGGTCATCTAGAGAATAAATATTACACCTATAATGACTAACATTGGAAGATAACATATTTCTAAACCTTTGTTTGTTGTCTCCATACAAGAATTTCACCTCTTTTGAGCTAACTATGTTTATGTATGTTGTTGTTGATATGGATGAGCTACATGATTCTTATATAGCTTCAAAGAAATCTATGAAGTAGAAGGATCCCATAATCGAACTGATCATGGATCATGAAGAGGCTAAGCCGAAAATAGACTTCGATATTCTAAGATCCACGTATGTCGACACCATGTACTGCATGGACCCTGGGACAGTCTTCAAGTGGGAAGACTTGTACAAGATGTTCCATAAAGAGACATATCTTGAAATGCCACTTCTCCCTGGAGACTCCAATCCAAATGAAGGAGTATATTAATAAATCAAGCATTTACAATTGCACAAAGTGGCTTCCCATCCTATTGTGTTCCCTTGTGCTAAGACTATTGCCTAGCTCATTAATCGGGTAAACGTCAATCACAAGTTGATATGTGACACCAAAGGAAAATTCATTGCTTCGTTTCAAACATCTACTCTCAAATGCTACAAATTTCCAACAATAGAGGCTGATCTCACTAATGAATGCATGTTGCAATTCCCCCTGAGTTGTATAGATGTAATTAAAAGTTTGTGGTAACCTCGAAAACTATTCATAGCCACGAGAACATGAACATACCCAACCAACCTGCTAAGGACCCCATACAAGATCACATTATCTCTTCTAAGCAGGTTATATGGTGAAGAGGATGCCACTGGCTTCCAAGAATCATGGGTGCCTCTAATTTATGCAATTAGTGAGATAGGCACAATATTCAACTAGGGAGAAATCACATTTTTGTCGTGTTCATGGCCATCTCTAAGGACAAACACATAGCTCTAGGGACACATCTAGCTTTCTACATGGTCTCGTATTTGTTGGACATCACTTGTGTTTTCAGCACATTCCTAGGGATGAGTTGGCAATGACAATCAAGCAATCTATCGATTCACATTTATTGTCAGAATTTGTGTGAGAATAGATATCAAATCCATTACACTCAAATATATGAGAAATGTGTAGCTCCCTTGTATCAACTATTGTTCTGTGTAACAACCAAATGTATGTCAGAGAAGGAAATGTGGGATATTGGAGAGGTAGGTGACTAGTATGTCACCAAGAAGGGAACATACATAAGAGATTTTGAAGCTAAAAAGCTCCTCATTTTCTTCCCAAGTTATTCCTTGACAAATTATCCCTCCAAGAGATCACATATCAAACACTTGTACATGGAGTTGGAGTGGCTTTGGTGCAAGACAAGAAAGACCATTTACCTTCACTACCATTCTATATGTGATCCTATGATTTCAAGGACATCAAGGCAATGACAGAATTATAAACCTTGGCTACCTTCTATTTTGAGGAGGAGGAATTCTAACAACATGACCCTTTAGATATTGTCAGCCAACATTGTAGGACATGCAAGTACATATGGCCTTATCAAAATGAGGTGTGGCAAGAAGAGGAGCTTTTTAAAAGATTTGTTTCATTAGATGGTCTTATTTTCATCTTGGGAAGTGAGTCCAAGGCAAGAAAATAATGATAAGAAAGGGAGCAATTAGAGAGGGAAAGAATGGAAAAGGAAGTTGGAGCTAAAGAAACAACCAAAAATGAAAGGCTACGAAAGGAGGTTGAAGCATTGAGACTTAAACATGTAGAGGAGGAAAAAATAAGGAAAGAGGCCAAAGGTTTAAGGATTCAACGAGGAGTAGAAAAGAAAATACATGAAGGAGAAGAAAGAAAGAAGATGGAAGAAGGATGAGAGACATTGAAAAAATAGGAGGAAGACAAACTCATAAAAGAAGAAGGAGAGAGACTGAGAAAAGAAGAAGAGGAGGAAGAAGCACAAAACACAGATCCCGTGGATATTATCCCTTCTGAAAATTCTTTCAACACCCCAGGAGCTGCAATGATCGGAGGTCACTTCCTACCAAGAGAGCTTCGATTGGGTGCATTCACCCCTTCTAAATCAAATAAAGTGGCATTCTCAATTCATTCATTTTTTACAAAGTAAGGCGATGGATTGTGAAACAATCCCACAAGAAGCTAAAGTTACCAAGAGTCCCAACACACATGGTGACTACTAAAACCCCCTTTACGATCAACACAGGGGGAGATCCTATAGTTATAACATCAATTGGGTTAGCATTCTCATAGGCTTTATAGGTAAACACTAGAAATATAGCCCGGGAAATTGAAGAATATAAATCAAGGATCCAGGCACTAGAGTAGGAAGTCACTCGCAACAAAGATGACAAGACTAATCTCAAATAATTCGGAACCTACAGATTTGAATTACAAGATGAGCTTGGAATGACTTAGAGACAAATGTGCACAAGCCTCAAATAATTCCAATATTTGTCCATGCAATTACTCACATTACTTGAAAAGGTCAAGGACAAAAGGTTACTTCTTTATGGAGTTTAGCTCACCATGGACAAGATAAAGAAGTGGCAAAAAAAACACAAGAACACACCTAAAGTCTTGCCAAAGATGACCAAGAAGGAAAACTAGTTAAACTATGCATCCTTGGCAAGTTGCTAGACAACTAGCACAACGCTTGAAAAGGAAATTTCCACATCAATTGGCAGTTGCGAGCATTTATACATAGTCATTGAAAAGGTGATTGAACGATTCCATCTACCACAACTCGAAGATACGAGTCCACCAAGGGCCATAAATAAAATTTTGATAGAATTGGAGGATAATATTAATAAAAATTGTGATTAGGATGATTTCCAATATCCCAAAGGACATATTGAAAGAGCATATGTTTGGGCCCTCCAAAGATATAAATTTAATCGATTCATTTTTTAACACGTTAGAAAGAGACATGGGCCCCATGTTCAGAGATTTAGTGTCATATGAAGTCCCTCTATAACAACTCATGTTTAGACGAGTCTTATGAATATCTTCCCAACATGAGGTTTGGGTGGCTTATATTCAAGATAAAAGACAAGGCCAACTATAGTCACTTGCAAATAATGTATAGTTTCACAAGGTCTCTGAGAAAAAGAAAAAATAGGAGAAGTTGAAAGTTGTAACTACCAAAAGGGAAAACAAGAGGTCCCAAGAAGAAGTTGCAACTTGTAGGCCATATAAGTCCATAAGAACCTTTTATCAATAGCTCTTGTTTTTGGTAATTTTAAGAACTATTTCAAGAAATTTAATGAGGAGAAACCCTTATGACCATTTTTTTTTAAGAGCAATGGTGTTGTGATGTATTCTCCGTGAAATGTTTCTAGTGTTAATGATGTCATGTATACCACTATAAGGTTGTAATGTTCATATCTTGACTATTATTCATTGAAGTTTATATCTTTTAGATTCATATTGCCCATCTGGTATTTATTGCTTTGAGATGGTAGATATATGGTTGTGAATGGTTTTGTTGTAACATGCTACTATGTTTTACACTTACTATTTATGTTTATGTATTTTTTCTTTTCTATGACAACTATCTATTTCTGAAGTGTAAGTAGGAATCTGTAACCAACCTTTTATCTCCCTGTTTAGTTTTTCTCCTCTCTAAGATAGGATAGATTAGTTTGCTTTTTGCAAGTAGAATAATAGCATACTACACACTGCATTATCCATATGGGGGCTTCACCTTATTGACCAATATCTTCTCACATTCATTCATAAAGGGGGTTTTCTAATTATGAAAAATAGAGTCAATATATTGTAGGTATTTGGGGGGGATGTAGGGTACGAGGGGGTTTATAGGTATTGAGGGGTATAGAAAGGGTAATTTGGTAAAAATAAGGGATATATCATAAAAATAGGGGGTTTTTTATTGGGAAAATGTATTGGGAGGGGGGTTAAACAAAATGATTTGGGGAGGTATTTTTCAATATCTAGTGAAATTAGGGGTATTCTTTAATATCCCATGAATGACGTGTTATGTCATAGATTCATTGAGTGGAGACCCCATGATTCTGCATTTCACACCCAACATCTCCTTCACTTTAAGTAATGGTTGTCGGGACAGAATCTGGATGGGTGTCCCACCCTAAATGGTGTGAGGTCTAATTGGGACTTCCTACTAAGGAGCACCCCTATCTGTTGAAGGGTGCTTAGCCTATGTCAACAAAAGTTGATGTAAGAAGGAGGGTCTAACTCGTATAGTTGGTAGAAATACCTAGTCTTCACATGGTCAAATATTTGAATCCTACACCTATGAAAGTCAACCTAGTCATTTCCACACTAGAGGTGACAGTAGTAAGCTAGACACTATGTTCGAAGACACTTATCCTAATTTCGACAATCCTAAGTCATCTCATGGACACTTGTACATTGTCCCCAAACATGAAGTCCATGCTTTGCATTGTCTTACTCAGGCATTCGCTCAAAATTTCAGGGAGATAACTATAGCACCTCACTTACCCAGATAAGGTTCGACTCATCAAATTCATATCCAAACTCCACAAGAAATCTTGGTCAATTCTAAAGAAGACTTGGTAGAAATTGACTTGCAAGAAATCCCCAAACCTTTAGTTCAAATCCCACCATCACCCCCAACTTCACCTTTTTCTACATTTTCCCCATCCACAAATTCTTGAACTAGATAATAGCTTACCAAATGGTTGGTAACCAACCTCATGTGCAAGCTTGGATGTCCCAAGTCACCCTCAATTTGAGAGGGAAGTTACATGATTTTCCCAAGCACACTAAAAGAATCTTACCAAAGTTTGAAATTAACAAATCATTTGTTCCCGAAGACCACGTAAAGAAATTATACCTTGTCGTAAGGTTGATGAATGTCGAACATGAGGATTTGGTCTGCATATTATTCTCTTACACTTTCAAAAACAGGCATCCACCCAGTAGTATAGCTTACCAGGAGGCTCCATTATAAGTTGGGATGAGTTTGAGAAGGAATTTATCAATAAATTAGTGAAGAGAAAAATCACAACTACTCTGTTAAAAGAGTTGATATCCATCAAAATGAAGAAGAAAGAAAGAACCAAATACTTCAACCAGCACTTCACCGGTATCCTTAATAAATTCCCTAACAACACCAAACCAACCGAGGGAGTAGTTGTAGAATATTACACATATACCTTGCACATATCTATTGCCATGTCTGTCAAGGACTGGTAAGGCTACTCCGGCATAGAATTTTGAGGAGTCAAAGAAGATGGAGAAGGAAATGATCACCCTAGTAGAGGATCCAAGACACGAAGATAGAAAAACCTTGATTGTAGGTAAGAAACCTTTGTTTTTAACCAAGCCTGCACAGAAAGAACCCAGTGACCCAGAAGTTGTACTTAAATTGATCAAGAAGTTGTCCAATGAGGTAGTTGACCTTAAAAATAATTTTCGGGAAGGGACTTCCAACCATAAACCTTTCAAACATTTCCCTAGAAGAGTCAACTATCCACCAAAGCCCCCTCAACCTTCAAGTCTAGTTTTAAATTTAGAGGAGATAGGGATGGACAACCTTTGTACTTACCACCAAACCAACCATTCTAAAAGTACCTTACCTCAGTGGATTAACTCTATGAATCTAGTTATCAACTAGCTTCTTAATCAACAATCACTTTTTGATAAGAAATCTCAAGAATTCAAGGTTAAGGAAATTGTTGAATAAGGGGATACATCTGGAGAAGCTACCATGTTCCTCTGGGAGTAGGTAGTAGATTATAATAATGTTGCAACTGAAGAAGTATTTGTAAGAGACCTACAAGCCACCCTGCCTACCCTGAAGAATTACAATTTAAGAAGTAAGGGGCTTGTACCTACTGTTACTCTTCTTACTAGACCAACATTTAAAAAATTCAACCCCCTCCCCACTCAAATTCAGGGTAATATCTCTTCCCCTTGATCCAAGACTTCCACTAGCATTTCCCAAGGCAGTAAAACCTTAGCCAACAATCCAATCACATAGCCCACGGGGTACATTGTCATCAAAGACCTGAAGAAAACCAAAGCCAATGTTTCGATGTATGACATTTGTACCTTAGCTCAATATAGAGAATTACTTATGAATACCTTTAAATCTCTTTCCAATCCATAGTATAAATACACTACCACATTTGAAAGTCAACACAAAACCGCATAAAACAAATCAAATATTGAAAATAAACAAGAGGATAAAACAACACATGGTGCTACCATTAATGCAATCAACATTGGCACACATTCAAAATCAAAGATACCCCCATTCCTACTAAATTTGGAAATCTACAGCTATAATGTGCACAATAGTTTAGTAGATTCAGAAGTGTCATCTAATGTGATGCCATATTTTGTCTATCAACGAATAAATATTATTCTCAATAAGTGCACCACCAGAATTATTTAGTTAGACAAGACATAAAAATCATGGTTGAGCGTAAACATGTCATGATAAGATTAGCTTCATATCCTCAAGTCTACCAAGTTATTGTTAAATACCAAATATCTAAATACAAAATCTTCACAATAGATCCAAGAACAATATAGAAAACCCACATTTATTATATAGAAAACCCTTAGGGTAGGGCAACACCATACAATTGATCCTTTTAAGGAAGGCATCCACCCTTGTTCATTTGTCTCTTCGAGGGGGAAACCTCCTAATGAGCTACCACTCCAAACACAATACTTTTCAACTTGTCGATTACATTACTTGAACCCATTTATATAGTGCCATCAACCAACTAAGAACATTTTATAGGAGGAACCTTCTAGTAAGTCCTCTTACATTTATTGCATTCACACTAGGCCTTATTTATTAAAAGTGGCCCTTATACATAACAATACTTATCTATTATTATTCCCCTTGGGTACCTCCCTAGGCACCCTATATTATTCCCCTAGCTACACTACATTCCATCCCCCTTATGAAAGTGTCATCCTCAATGCTTGTTATGAGGGAGTACAACCATATACCAGGGTCCAGTGTATAAGTGTGGACCAAAATCTTGAAGTAGGTTGGAGAACCAAGGTTCCATGTAGAAGTGTTGGCCACCGTGTTGAAGTAGTCCAACCGCCACTATAAACTTAGGTCCCATTTTGAGGTGCTCACGTGAATTCCACGTTAAATATATTGGAACTCAATAACCATTTGAAAAGGATGCTCCAAAGATCGACATTGGTCGTGTTGATCCAAATATGTAGAACCAACCAAAAAATCATCCACTACTGCTAGAGAATAAAAAAACTGAAGAAGAATATGCACAGAAGGCTCTTGTCTACACTCCAATATGTGCTCTACATGAGGTGGAGTAAAGTCATCAAATAGAAGATGGAAGTGGTTTTCATCCCAAAAATGACAACTATCCATATATCAATCATCACATTCATCCTCTCAATAAGACCAAGAAAATGTTTCTTGATTATATGTTTTCATGATGCAATGACCAATGATCTTCATGTTATAACTCTCCATATACCAATCATCAAAATTGTCCTATAAATAATACCAAGCATATGTGTCTTGATTATATATTTCCATGACACGATTGTCGATGATATCCATGTTATATCTCTCCTTCTCTGCATGATGGATCTCTTGAAAATGTTGAACTTTTGTCTCGAGGGCTTGAATCTCCCATCGGAATTCATTGAGGAATTGAGAGTGAATATCCATTGGAAACACCACATATAATATACCATAAGAAAGCTCTAAAAATCCTATATCCAATGGCATTGATACGACAACAATATGAGCACCTTGTCAAAACGTATGAGCTCTGCAGTCTCGCCACTATCATGAAAACTCTAAAAAAATGATTGATTTTAAATCGGCGTTATATTCACTTATGGAGCTCTAATTTGAACTATTTTTTTTAAATGGGAGAATTTTGAAAGAGGAACTCAGATCTACAATTTTTTGGGGTAAATTCAACACCAATTACTATATAAATTTGCAAAATTGTGCGGTCATCAGCGGAAAAAACCTTGAAATTTTGTCGATTTAAAATGTTGATAACTTTACTTCTCGTGCTAAGTTATACAACTAATTTCAGCAAATTCAGCATAGAAGGTTACAAAAATTGTCTTAAATGTTGCAACCCCTCTTTTTTGTCTTTTAAAACCCTCCAAAAATTAAAAAAATTGCCCCATTTGTGGCCAAAGAAAGTGTTTTGATACCACTTGTTAAGTACCAAAGATTTGAATACAAAAAAACCACAATAGATCCAATAAATACCACTTTATTATTGTCAAACCCTTATAGTAGGGAAACATCGTACAATAAATCCTATTAAGGAAGGGATCCACTCTTGTTAACCTGCCTCTTTGAGGGAGCAACCTCCTAATGAGATACTATCCAAATACAATACTTCTCAACTTTCCCATTACATTGTTTGAACAACTTTATATAGTGCTATCAACTACCTAAGAACATTATGGAGGATGAACCTTGTAGAAGCAGAACCTTTTAGTAAGTCCTTTTAGTAAGTCCTCTTACATTTATTGCATTAACACTAGGCCTTATTTATTAAAAGTGGTCTTTATATATAACAATACTTATTTAATATTATTTCTCTTGGGTACCTCCCTAGGTACCCCACATTATTCCCCTAGCTACAGTACAGTGGGACAGAGCATTGAGGGAGTGGTAGAGGATAAATAATGTCAAGAGGAAGGTCAGGTTGATGATAAAGAGGGGAGAGGTCATTATCGTAAATTTGGTCCTATCTAGGAAGAAGAAAACGCGATAGAAGAAATGGTAGAGTAGGACAAGGGAAACTAGCAGCAGAGAGAGCAAGAGTGTGTTTCCCATGTGCCCATTATGGATGAGAAAGCGATCGAGCGCATGGTTGTGGAGAAGAAGAAACATGATCTTTTTAGTAAACACATGAATGGGGATCTCATGGAGGAGCAGGCCAAGGCTCAGGCAATGCTTAATATTTAGTGATAAGGCATGCTAGCGAACCTTATGGATCATCCATTATTTTTTCAAATGTGCTTCTTAACTTATATTAAATATACAATATGGGCCTTGGGTCATTCTTGAGGTTGACTCAGTATTGTAACTAAGACATCCATCAAGGTTATTTCTTGTTGATCAGGTCAAAGGGGAACTATGAGGCTCTTAGCGTAGAGATCGGTAGTCCTAATTATGCCAAAGTAGGGGTTGTCAGGTCCTCGACTAGAAGGGTGCATGCACCCTTGTTCTATTCCTCAGGGAAACAAAATTTAGGGTTGCTTCGACACCCAATAGTCGCACTAGTTGGGCAAGTGGGTGCCTTAGGCACGCGAACACGCCAAGGGGTTTGCCCAAGCATGGGAGAAAAGCGAATAAGAGAAGGGGTGTGTCGCACTAGAAGAAAATCCAACTCGGCAAGGTATGCACAAGGCTAGGTGCACCAAACAGGTTGGGGCGAGTCAGCATGACAAGCACACCCAAGGTTCGGGTGCACCGCTCCCCAGGGACATGAAGGTTGAAGAAGCACACAGGTTTATGGGTGCGTCGACCCGTGAAGGGGAGGGTCAATTCCTTTGGGCACATTCATTTGCGAAGGGATGCGACACACCCAAAGGACGTGATGGTTCATGAAGGTGATGTTTGGAGTTCCATATAAGAACACAAGGTGCAAAACCAAGAAGGCATAAACGAAGAGGGAAATATCAACACCAAAGTTCTATGGAAAATTCAAACAAGGAGGGGCAAGCTCCCTTAAGAATCCAAGTCACTCCACATGGGAAAACTTATGTTACCTTGAGGTGATTTTGTGGACAGAGTTGGGATGACCTTATTTGGATGAGTCTATCAAGCAAAGCGACTTTGGAATTTAAGGAAGTCTTGTCATAGGTCTGAGTGAGGCATGCTATGAGACATAATCGAAGGTCTGTGTGAAGTCTTGCGATAGAGAAGAGATGGTGAATCTATGATGGGTGCATGTTTGGGGTGTGCCACAGAGTTTGTGAAACTTGTTACAATGGACGAGTCTTAGTGTGACAAATTTGTATATGAGTGTCTTAGTGAACTGAGGCGAGTTGTACGACTCTGCCCAAATTGTAAACGGAGATGGTAGTGCTCATATTATAACCATTTCACAATAATAAGACTTATCCAGGTGTTAGGAAAGTCTTGTGTTGCTTGCACTATTTTTGTGTGTCTCTTGTTGGTTTCGCAAGTGTTCTCTTAGTTTCACATATTCATGGATGTATGCTTAAACAACTATGTGTTAAGATTGTTTGAAAATTGTCTAAGTATACAAGTGAGTTGCACTAGAGAAGGAGTATGACTCGCCTGCCCGTAGCCTAGAATGGAGTATGGGTATGCTCTAGATGAAGAGGCGTAGTCCAAATGAAGTATCCTTGGTGTTTCCAAGTAGCCAAGTGAGAACCGTTGCGGTGTCACATGTCCTTAAGAGGTGCATGATCGTAAGATCCAGGCATGCATTCTGTGGGGACGTGACAGATGGTATCAGTGCTGATTTTTGTGAACATATTGGCTATCTCTTCACCACTCTCTCGGTGATAGATGGTATCAGATTTTGAAGAATGCTTTACTACTATGGTGGTGACAATGGTGATAGGGTGCATCATAAAGATAGTTTGGGCATAGACTTGGTGCATGGTCTGGTGAGGTGGTCGATTCCATTGCAGAGACAGTCTGGGCACAGACTTGGTTGGTTTGATTTGCAACAGAAGTAAGTGCAAGACATGTGCACACACCTTCTCAAGAATAGGTGCAAATTTTGTGGTGAAATGAAGCACTTGGGCAAGGCAGACGAAAGTAGGACTTGTTGCAAATATGATCACATAAGTGATCACAAAGTGGAACAATTATGGGTTGCAACGAATTGGACTCACCTTTGTGCAGACTTAGGATAGGGAAGGTGGCCATGCTACGAGTTGAATCACTTGGGTGGGTTGAGTGACTTGATGTGACATGGAGCAGCTTCACAGCAAGGCAATTGGTTGGAGACATTTTCATCGTGACATCTTCATGTTATGCATCACTGAGAACAAAACAGTTGAGTCAAGATGGGTTTTTGGATGAGTGGGTCAACCACAACCTCCATATGAGGTAGCTCTTCATAGGGTTATGATATTTTGTTCACAACAATATGGCCTAGCAGTTGGGCGATGTGTGCATGGTGCTTTGAAGTGGAAGCAATCAAGGTGTGGATATGGAAGGACATTGGAGATGAGTTCAGCCAATTGCATGGGAAGTTTGGGACTTAGATATATTTTTGAAGTGGAGGGATGGACTCAACCTTGTATCACAACGACGGTGTTATGCAGGTTTGTGGAGCTACAAATGATAATTGAGGAGATTCCATGCGGTGAATCGGTGGCTTGGGTGAGTGCAGGCTCTGGACATTAGACCTAAACCATGGGTACAACCAAGAATGTCATTGGAAAGGTATGGTTGGTTTTGAGTTCTTGTATTTCCAAAGTGTTGTGGTGAGTTCTTTGAAGGGAAGTCAAATGACTTGGTGGTTGAAGTGTAATTTGTTTCCATGGTGAAAACCGACAGACTTAAGGGTGGCTCAAGTGGTGAAAATTCAAAGAAGTCATGTAGTGGTTGGAACACCTTGACTTGGATGAATGCATGGAGAGCATTGGGTGACCTACTTGGACGATTCCTATGGTGAACTTAGGCACATTTGAATGTAGTTGTGGAGGTGACTTGAGGAGTTTCCTAACTCTTGGATGAGGTACCTTGGTGCGTTGGTGCCTTAGCTAGATTTGTTAGGTCATGCGATGACTTGAAAATCGCAATGACAGTGCCAGAGTATGAGACAATTACAGAGGAGCAAGGTAGTTTTGTTCTAGGAGATGGATGGAGTTGGCAAATAAGTCGACCAAGAAATTTTTGACAGTCAACCTGAATGGGAAGAATGTAGACCAAGTGACTTGGGTGGTTTTCACTCACCTTTGGTACGGGACATTGGATGAGGCAGAGCATACCTTGGTGACTTGCGGATGATTGTGTGTTAAGTCATAGATCCAGAGTGGGTCATTGGTTGATGTTGGTAGAAGTATTAGCTCGAATGTGCCCAGGTAGGGAAGTTCTTTGAGGTGACTTATTCTACTTGGAACATTTTGGACAGTTCATTGTGATGTTATAAGGAGTGTAGGTGTGTTGGCCACACTCATCACCGATGTTTAGTTGCAGAGAGGTGACTTGATGAAAGGAAGCGAGTTGAGGACTTGCCTTGGTTTGGAGGATTGTGCGAACAGGCAGATTGCAACATGAAAATATTACTTGGACATGGGCGTTACTCTTGCTTTATGCAACATGGTTGAGGGTGAAACTTAACCATTTCAAGGCATAGAGAGGTGTGCACAAACGTATGGATGGGTGGTGAAGTAATGGGAAAAGGAAATTTGGACAAGAAACTCTTGGTGCAAATGGGACATTTCATATCTAAAGATGGGGAGAATTCGGTCAAGCAAGCTATACTTGTGGACTTCATCAGAAGTTGATTCGCAAGGGAAAAGTTGGTTGGATGTGTGGAACACCGATGCACGGTGATTTCCCTTGACTCTTCACAGATTTGGATGCGATGTGAACTATGTGTTGTTGAACAAAATTGGCAAACTGCTCCATGAGGTGGGAAGTGGAGTCAAGGCGCCATGAATGAATTTGTTTTGGGGTGAATTCATAGTGCAAAGAGGTGAGGGGTGACCTTACCCTGATATGAGGATGTGTGAAAATGAACTGAATTGCGAAAGGAAGTGAGAATTTTCTGCATTAGGGAGTGCATATTCAAGGAGTGCGACGGTTGGACTAGCCATCCAACTAGTTCACGACTTGGGTGAGAACAACAACATGAAAAGGGGGTCGAGAATACAGATGTGCTAGTAAGTTTGGAGGCACAAAACTTGGACATTGTGGATGATCTCCTTGACAAATATTGGATGTGGTAGTAGTGAGGCAAGGGTGGACACTTGCCTTAGTCTTTGGAGTTGGATGAAGCAACAGAGATGCAAACATAAAAGACTAAGTTTGATTATGAGGAAGTGCATTCTCATGAGTGGTTTGATTGGCTGAAGTATGGATGCAACAACAAGTCACAGGAGTTCAACACTTAGACACTTTTGAAGTTTTGATTAAGGTTGCAGCGACAATTGAGACAACAATAACAGAAAAAAGTTTGATCATTGTAGCATGATAGTGGCAACTTGGACATTGCGGATAGAGTTGGGGAGGAGATGTCTTTCCAATGTAGCGGAAAAATTGACCGCACACAACTTTGGGTAGAGGGTCGTGTGGATGGTTGCACAATGTTGCAGATGATTGCATGAGTTGTGGGAATTTGGGGTTTCCACTTTGCAGGGAAACTAGGGATTTTCACTCGGACAGAAATTTGGGGTTTCTAGTTAGCACAAAACTTGGGGTTTCCAGCAAACTTAGTTGTGATAGGGGCACGAGTTCAAACAGAGACTTGGAGATCACAGAATTGTGGATGTTGTCGGGGACAAAAACAACTTGAGGTGGGGGAGGATGTAAGGTCCTCGGCTAGAAGGATGTGAGCACCCTGACCCAATTCTTCAAGGATATGGAATTTGGGGTTGCTCCAACACCCAAGAGTCACACTAGTTGGGCAAGTCGGTGCCTTGGGTACGAGACAACACCAAGGGCCTTGCTCAAGCATGAGGCCAAGCATGGGGTGGAAGCAACTAAGAGAAGGGGTGCATAGGGCTATAAGATGAGTCAGCTCAGCAAGGTGTGCACAAAGTTGGGTGCACCAAAGATGTTGGGATGTGTCCTCATGAGGAACGAACCCCAAGGTTGGGACGCGAAGGTTAATGAAGCACACAGGTTCATGGGCACATTGGTTTGTTTGGGTGCATTAGTCCGTGAAGGGGTGCGACACACCCAAAGGACGTGACATTTCATAAATGTGATGTTTGGAGTCCATATAAGAACACAAGGCACAAAACCAAGAAGTCATAGATGAAAAGAGCAAGATCAACACCAAGGTTCTGAGGCAGATTCAGATAAGGAGGGGCGAGCTCCCTTGAGGAGCCAAGTCACTCCACATGGGAGGACTTGTGTTTCCTTGAGGGGATTTTGTGGGCAAAGTTGGGATGACCTTCTTTGGATTAAGTCTAGCAAGCAAGGTGACTTTGGAGTTTGGGGAAGTCTTGTCGCAGGTTTGGGTGAGGCATGCTATGAGACAAAACCGAAGGTCTATGTGAAGTCTTTCGAAAGATAAGAGAAGGTGAGTATGTGGTGGGCACACGTCTGGAGCATGTGGCAAAGTCTGTGAAAGTTGTTGCAATAGACGAGTCTTGGTGTGATGAATATATGTATGAGTGTCTTAGTGAGGTAAGGTGAATTGTACGACTCTACCCAAGTTGTAAAATGAGCCGATAATGCTCATAATGTAACTATTTCACAATAATAAGACTTAGCCAAGTGTTAGGAATGTCTTTCCTCCCGCACTATTTTGGTGTGTCACTTATTTGATTCGCAAGTGTTCTCTTGGTTTCACATGTTCATGGATGTATGCTTAAATGACTAAGTGTTAATATTGTTAACAAATTGTCTAAGTATACAAGTGAGTTGCACTAGAGCAGGAGTGTGACTCACCGTAGCCTAGAATGGAGTATGTGTATGCTCTAAGTGGAGAGGCGTAGTCTGGACGAAGTATCCTTGGTGTTTCCAAGCAACCAAGTGAGAATCGTTGTTGTGCCACATGTTAATATTATGGTAGCTTCGGGAGGTATGAACCTCTATTATGACCTATGATGAGACTAGAATCCTTCGAAAGGAAGCAAAGAATTGAAGGAAACCCTAGACAAGTTGTCGGCTGAACAAATATATTTATATTGAATTTATTGATGCCCAGAAGGAGAAGTCGGCCCCAGTTAGACTGGCCAGGTCGACCCTAGTTAGACTGGCCAGTCCACTATAAATACAGGGTGCCAGTTTCATTATTTGTCATCTCAGCAGTTGCAGTGAGAGCTAAGTCTGCGTAGGCAGTTGCAGGCAGCAGCAGTTTTGTGCATAGGTTTTCTGGGAGAGCTGGAAAGTGGTGTGCTAGCTTCTGGGTGGGATCATTTGTTCAGTGTAGTTTCTATTCTTTTGCTTGGTGCATTTAGCCTATCTTGGCTATTGATTGTAGCCAGAATTCTCTTCTCGGTCAAGGTCAAGGTGCTCGGAGGGTGGCTTAAGGCCTGTGGTTGGGTGATGAGGGTATCGCCAATGGTTAAACGAGCATAATCCTCTATATTATAGTAGGTTATGGGTCCACACCCCCTTCAGTCAGCCTAAAACGCTGGAAGGAAACATAACCGCTAGGTATTGAGCTCATTGAGGAACTGTCGCTAGGGTTACTAGAAGGAGCAGCTTCCAAAGAACTGCAGCTAAGGTTACTAGCAGTAGCAGTTGCAGAAACCATAATTCTCATATCCGGCACCTTGTGATGGAGCATCTTGCTCAAAGAGAAGATATCCAGATGCGCCCTAACTCAGTGCACCTATTGACTTTCTCATAAGAGAGAAATGATGCAATTGAATTTTTGGATCAAGGCATGACCAGTTATCAGTCAACCGAAGACATGTGAGAAACAATCAGTCTCTTACATTACTCAACACTTACCGAAACAATTGAAGACAATATGTGGATAATCGACAGTGGAGCTTCCAAGCACATGACGGGAGATCAAGCTAGACTCTCAGACCTAAATGAGAGAAAGACATCGTACAAAGTGGAGCTTGGAGATAAAAGCACCTACCCCGTCGAAGGATTTGGACAAGCCTCCATCAAACTAGAATCAGGTAATCATGTTCACTTAAGCAGTGTTCTATATGTACCTAGTTTAGAAAATAATCTTGTATCAATATCATGTTTAGAAGACAAAGGAAACATAGTAGCCTTCATAGATGAAAAGGTGTTATCATGGCATAAAGATTCCAGCATAGAAGATGCTAAGGTCATTGGAAGACGTGAAGGGAATCTATATAGACTACTAGAATGAAATGAAGTAGCCCTAGTACATGATGAAGTTAACCCTAATGAGCTTTGGCATAGAAGGTACGCTTATATCAATTATCAAGCATTACCTTTTCTCAGAAGATGGTTGAAGGGATACTAGAATTAAAGTCTACACACGAAGGAATTTACAAGGGATGTGCCCTTGGGAAGAATATCAAGAAACCTTTCCAAAGCAGCAACAACAGATCTAAGGAAACCGTAGATCTAATACACTCAGATGTTTGTGGTCCAATGCCAGTCAAATCTTTAGGAGGAGCTCTCTACTACTTAACATTCATAGATGACTATTCAAGGAAGACGTGGTTGTACCTACTAAAGTCAAAAGATGAAGTGTTCAGCAAGTTCCAAGAATTCAAGGCAGAACTAGAAAACCTTACGAACAAGAAAACGTCGGTCATCAATACTACCTGCCCAATCTGCATCTGTGTAGGCCATAAGTGATAGATCTTTTCCTTTTGGATACCATAATCCAAACTCTTCTATTCCTTTGAGATATCTGAAGATCCTCTTTACTGCTAATACATGTGATTCCT